>JWZT01005303.1:4914-25006 GCA_000827895.1 Thelohanellus kitauei
CCTCTCTAATAAATGTTGTCCAATCAGAAATGGTTCTGGATGACAATAAATTGTTGTCATTTCTAATATTGCAATCATATTTAATAGGCTGGCAGTCATATTTTGCCTTTAGCAAATTCTGAACAGAGAATTTAAATTTCTTGCACCCATATGTGTGCACTTTCGAGAAAAGCCACTTTTCTAATCGATAGATATTTAACTTAGGGAATTTGCGGTTGTAACAGCGAAATTCCAAGGGAAATCGCGATTCTTACTTCTTATTAGCATAAATCAACACGCAGGATTTTCTGAATCTTGAACAAGTCCTTTCCAGTTTTATGAGTCCGAATTGACAACAAAAATTTATGATCGATTCCATAGATTGCACCACATATCTCGTCAAAAATATACTTTGTAAATTGGAATCGACTCTAAATCGAAAATTCCTGCAATAAGATTCGCGTTCAAAGACGAGTCAGTCTACTTTAATGGCGAGGCGCGCGGGCAGTTTTCAAAAACATGGCGTTTGGCTGGGAAAATCGAAATCAGGCATTTCTAATTTTCCGCACGTGAGAATTGAAACACTTATTAGATTTAACATATAGAGGAAGAATACAAAAGGAATTTATGCAAATTCTGTCGATCACTGTAAAGACTTACCAAATTATCTTACAAACAATCGAAATAAAATTGGACTAAATTAGATAATTAATTTACTCTCTCAAGATATCTCGCTTTTCAATGCAATTATTGAAAAATCGTTAACTGTATAGAATGTAATCTGAAAACTCTTCGCGATACACCTGAGTGCAAGCACTCTCCATCCTACTTACAAGATCCTCTGTGCCTTTCATTCTTGCCTATCTTCGAGCACGATTTTTAATTTTGGAAGACTTCCTCTTATGGGTTGATAAAAGGGATATAGCGTGACAAATAGGCGAACTTAAATGCATAGGCGTCTCTAAAGTCTTGCAGTACATGGTGAGACCTTACAATATCCCTTGCTAATGTAAAGTACCCATCTCTTACCAGTATGTCAGCCAAACGGTTCAAAAAACCCTTGATAATTCCTTTATCCCTTTGTATTCTCCAGTAACCTTTTTTGATAATGAGTTTCCTCATGCCTTGTCAGAGTTCTCTTTCTATTGTCCATTATTTACAATATTGGTGTCACGCGAAAATAACGTTAAGAACTTCGATTAATAACGCACAAGCCGGTAGTTGACATTCAAGTGTCGTTGAACCAGTAAAAACATATTATTCGTGTTTTTTAGTTGGTAAAACTCTGCATTTAATAAAATAATGATTTGAAACATAATTTTGATAACTAGAAAATTTTAGCATAAAAGGGGTATCAATTTAATTCGATTTAACTAAATGGCTAAAGTAAATTCTTATTATTTTTGATTTGGTAGAGATTATTCTCAAAATTCTTTTACATTTTAAATATATATCTATTTTTTAATATCATGCCTTCAGATAGCTAAAAACACATCTTAAAATTACTGTATAACCATCAAATTTTAAAACACACTAATAAATATGTCTGAAAACGGAAAACACAAAAAATGATATTAAATGGCTGAATCGTCTACAAACCTGCAAAAGTGCCCCATTTTCCACCAGAAACCCTTGAAGACACATGAATTCAATTAAGTAGGTGTATAAAAGATCACGATATGTACCTTATATTTTTAATCAGCTGTAGTTTTAAATATGACCAAATTAACTCCATATTTTGGCTACTAATTCCTCTACCTGGGTCTCTAACAAGTATATTTTTGCACCTGAGTCATAGTTCTGGATTTTATTTTCTGATACTATTAAATTATGCACCTCTAGAAGGTTTTTTAACTTCTCGTTGCCAAAAATTAATCTGTAAAATTGAATTTATTATTTTTTAGGAGCGTGCCATATGGGGGTTCACTTGTTAAGAGAAAAGCCTAAGAACCGGTCATTCATTCTAATCATTCAAATAATGGTTTCAAAATTGAAGTTTGAGATTATGGCTGCTTAATATTTCTGGCTATGGCGAGCATCTTCCGATTATGAGCTTAACTAATTAAATAGATTTATAACGTCAAGCCATGGGAGAAATCTACAATTTGCCTAAATTCGAAAATCATTGTGCTATTATCAATCTTTGTAGCTTTTGAGGAATTTGTTCAGATTTCAAATTTAAACCATGAAGTGATTCGTGTAGGATTTCATCAATAATGGCATTATATGAAGCTTTATCAACAAAGATTTGTCATTGGGTTTATCTATCACTCTATTAAAAAACGCCAGGGTTAGTTCAGAAGGTGCTGTTGGTTAAAAGATTTTAAGGAACGGAGCTTCAAAATACACGTTGATTTAACTACATCTGGATCTAAAAATCTCAAGTTTCTGAGCTAGAATACACATCGTAAAATTGATAGTGAGAAATACTGCAATTTACGTCCATAGGTTTCCAAAAAATTAAACTGACCCCGCCCACCAGCCATATACTTATATTTAATGATTTACATACAGGCCATTTGGTGGAATCGAATGCATAGGCAGATCATAAACGAATTCGCCGACGATCGTAGGTCTGGAATTTTTAACTGAGAAAATTCAATGACATCAAATGACAACGATGGTTAAAAACGAAAAAATCAATTGAGTCAACAATGGCCGAACCACGGATCTAGCCCGAGCGCAGAGTAAAGTGTCAAGAATAAAAGAGGATTAAAAAATATCATCGGATTGCATACAACTTCCCTTTAATAATTGATGATACAGTGATGATCCAACGATTTATTATTTCGTGACACGAGCCGCCTTGCGGTTTCACCCTAGCTATAATTACAGTTGATGATTGGGAATATAACACTATTTTTTAAACTTTTTATAATATGTTGGGAGGAAATGGCCTAGTAATACTTTAATGTTGATTTTTGATCACGTGTGAAACTAAGTTCTAGATAAGGTTTAAGCACGCGCTGATTGATTATAATTACACATGGCCAATTCTCCTCGAAATCTTTCAGGAATAATGGTGGACGATCAAAAATCGCCAGATGATTCAGGAAACAAGCTTTACATTAGGAACATTCCATCCCCATCATTTAATCGATATTCGATCAAGGAAATGTTTTCTAGAGTTGGTCGGGTTGTGCACTGTTACGTCCATTCAAACCCCGATGCAGAATATACGTATGGGTTCGTCCAATATGAACACAGGAATGAAGCACTCATGGCTATTAAGACCTTCGACCAGATGGACTTAAATTACCCACTGCATTTGAGTGTATCATTAGCGCGTCCTAGGGTGGATCGTGTTGGGTTCTCTAACAATACGAACTATCATAATTCTAGTCCCAAGGAAAGTATATGCAAAGTTTGTGGATCAAAATGTACGTCTGCATGTTCCGCGTGCCAACAAACGTTTTACTGTTCGGTAAACTGCCAGAAAATCGACTTCATTACCCATAAAAAGGAGTGCAATGGGCTTAAAAATAAATATTATGGCTGCCGGTCTGTCTTGGAAAATTCGACAGCTATTTCTCCAAGAGATGGAATCGCTGAAGCAGTGGGAATCAATGATTCTACAAATCATACTTCAAGTATGTCTTTAAACGAAATGAAAAATGTTTTTAGTGATGCAGTATTTTACTCGACTCCTTTTTGTTTGAAAAGTAGTCTGATAAATGGAGACCAATATGATTTGAACATACTTAAAATATCAAAAAAGAAGTGCTTTTATGGAGTCATAAATGAGGTCGATACATGCAGTAAAATGAGCGAGATCAATGAATCCCTGGAAAAAATTCAGTTCGGTTCGCCGATCACAATCAAACCGGGCTTGATATATTGTGTTTCACACAACTCAAAAAAATACAGAGCCAGGCCCATCTGTCGCATTGGGGAAATGGTGCGTTTTTCAATGATGGATTACTACAGCAAGGTGTTTGTCCCGATAGCAGATGTTGCAGAAATTACCGATTCAAGTTTATTGGATATTCCAGGACTTTGTATATGTGGTACATTTGCCACTATTGATGCCTTTGATTTTTATTTTTCGTATCATCAAAGCCGAAACACGGACATAGTTTCTCTAAAATTCATTGAGTTTCGTGATGGCTTGCACATTTTCTCAGATACGATGGATCTCTCCTTCAATACATCATGTTGTTTGAACGTTGGAGAGACGTACGAAGTCCAGATTTTGTTTGCACATAATTGGAATCAATTGATATTCAGATCTTCAGATAATTTGTCTCGTGTTATGTATACTTCGATGGCGAAATCTTGTTGCGACTATCCGACTACCCAAGATCGTGAAAGCTTGAAGTTCGACGCTGGTGATATAGTACGATGTAAAGCAAAGTTCAACAGGTGGCAACGAGCAAAAGTTATGCAAGTTAACGGAACGCAATATGATGTTTATTTTATCGATACAGGAGAATATTTAGGTACTACAATAGATCAAATTGACACCCTGCCTTCATTTCTCAAATACATTCCACCACTTGTTTTCTGTGGTAGCCTCGACCAAAATTTGGATTCATTGGAGAGATATTCTGTAGTTGGTAGGATGAAAAAACAGCGCGATACTCATGTATTTGATATTCGGATTTCCAAAAAATTGCCTGGAGGGATGTATATAATTAATGAATTAGGATCTAAGTTGCTTCCAACATTGACATCTATCAATAGTCCACCCACATTTGTTGATACTAAGAGGTATAATCACATTCAAGTGCCAATCGGGGCTGATTTAGACGTTTACATTTGTAATTACATTTCCCCTCGAGAATTTTATGTTCATCTTTTGCGCAAAGACTTCCAATTGGCGTTAAACAACTTGCATTTGCAGATCGATTCTGATTTTAAAGGATCAGGAATATGTTACTTGACGTCAATTGAGGTTGATACACCTGTGATGTGCTTCAGTCAGGAAAAAGGGTGGTTCAGATCAATAATTGTTGAAAGGTTATCTGACAATGATTGCAAGGTTCTTTATGTTGATTTCGGCATCAAAGACCAGGTTTCACTGAAGAATTTAGCAAAAATACCCGAGAAATTTATGAAAGACCATACCTTTGCCGTGAAATGTCGTGTCGAGGAATCAGACTGTCAAAAGATATCAGGAATATTAGAACAATTTAAACCAGGTCGAAAATCATGTATGAAATTGGAATTCACATCGCTGGAGACTGACGGGTCGTATACAGTGAAAATGCCCGACGCCAAATATATAACCGACACAAGCCCCTGTTAATTATAATTTCTATTTATAGGTATATAATTTTTTCCCCGGATCGTATTCACTAATTCAAGAGTTCCTTAGATATACATCACACCATCGTTTCTATGAATGTAACCATCAATTTAAGAGGTGTATACTTTTAAACTTCTGAGTTTTTTCTTTTATTCTGATTTACCTGCCACAAAGTGCAAACCTTGATATTATGTATGTAACTAGCGAGTATTAGTTCATACCAAATATTCATTATTTCGAGTAAGGTCGAAATTATCAGCTTTAGATTCTTGTGAGCTGTCGTCGATCACAATTTTCATATTTCTAATTGGCCTCCGTTTTTGTTTGCCACTTCGAGCCCTATACGACTCGAACTACTAACAGCGGGTTCCTCGACCAGATTTTAATCATTCTGAATAGCATAACATTTCGATTTGAGATTTTAATCCAAGTAGGAACAATTTTTGGTGCATCCTTGGTAAACTATGAGGTTTCGTGGAAATACATCGCTAGATATGAGAAATTTTAACGATAGGCCAAATTTATTTTAAATTTCTTGCCATTATGGGGACAAAGATACAAGGATCAAGATTTTATTTCAAAGAGGACGAATTTTTATAACTGCTTGTGATGACCTATGTTTACTCTATTGTTCTACTTCACCCAGATTTTTTGATCTTATTCAAATGAGCTAGTTATTCAGGAAATGTTCTGTGTTTCTTGGTTAGCTTCCTTTTTTTGTTCTGTCCCTCGATTCCATAACTTTGTTTTTTTGAGTATCTAGAAAAAGTAACATTCATCGTTCACCATGTATCGCTATGTAAAAAATACAGGTATATTCCTTCAGCATTAAGCTCGCAGTCCTTTTGATTGAAATCAATAAGTTATTTTCCGCTTTGGTAATATTTATCTCAACGAATCTGACGACTTGGTTTTAACTTTTTTTACATTAAATCATTATCATCCTCCTGGACTCACTTAAACCATTCTCTTCATCTCCTCTTCACTTTAATAAGCTCCGGATTCAATAATCTTTAAACATTCATGCTGTTACTTTTTTCTTTAAACCGACGATCTTTTAGGTTTGAAGACATTTCCTATCATCAAAACTTAATTTGGATTCAGTCTGATTCATAAAGACCAATTCCTTTAAGGTTCTTGTATTAATCCAGCTGTAATTTGTTGATTACACCTGCCTTAATGCTTAGTGTAACCTTTTAGCGTAAATATATGGATCGATTTGTTACAGGGTTTTTATCCTAAGCCACGCGTGTCTCATTATATATTACGCATAAGTAATATACAAACAATTTTTAATAAAATGATTAACTATTATTTGAGAGCTTTTCCACATTAACAAAGCATGCCTTTCAAATTTCGCATAATCTGGAGAAAAATGATGAATCTGCATGTATCATACAAAATTTTTCAATTTATTCATACGATTAATAGCGAGTTTTATCAGGTGACACCGAGGGATCTCATCGGCTATTTCCATCAAACCAAGGTGTATATTGACCAATTAAGTTAGATAATTAGTTATGCCTGGTTTAATTTATTCACATCATAAATAAAAATTTGAGGCTTGATTTTCATTTTCAGATATTTCTAAACAACACTGTTCATAAAATATAAATTTACTTTTCATTGAATACGCTGGCGTAGGGGAGGGGCTAACTTGTACGACTAAGCTGGTCATAGAATTGGCAAAGTAACCGACCAGGTCCCCCTCAGCTCGGTGGTGGGGGAGACCATGGTAGCGGAGTTTAAGGAGCCCCTTTAGGTAACCTCAAAAAGATGTAGCACCCAGGTCAGAGGGTTGTGGCTGCACCACGACTCCTCTCAATTATGCAGGGATAGCAGATGGCAACATGTATATTAATAAGCACGATGTTTGAAAGGTTTCTATATTGTTCAAAGTCTATAAAATGAAATTTTTAGTAAATATTATGGGTATTTTTTTCGTTGTTTGGGTTTAAGGATTTTTATTTAGAATGAAAAAAACGTGTGGATTATTTAATGGTGCAAAGTTTCATTTTTTATAATGATCAATCATCTACAATTATCATGTGCAATTTATGATTAAAACCCTGTTATAAAGACAAGGAAAATGATCATAACGAGATTGGAATAGTTTGTCTCAAAGGATTTCTGTTTAGTTTCTCATCTTTTTTTATGGATTATTTAGATATGAAAATATTTCGCATGACGGTTCTTCATATATTATTCATGGATATCCTCAGAAGAAACTTATCTGGCCGTCATATAAATATCCATTGAACAGTGAACTCAGATTTTACTTTATTATCTCTGTCTTTGTATTGCTTATTAGCGCCTATCGTTATGAAATGTCAATAGACAAGTTAGATTTTTGAATATACGATTAAATTCTTCTTTTAACCTAATCCTGGCCGCTAGTTTGCTCATTAACCCTATTGAGGCGAAAATTATCATGGTGTGGTTCACTTAACTTGTTTATTTATATGGATATTTTTCGTACAAATAATGCTATACTATCAATAAAATAAATTAATTTCTCCCATATTATTAAAAAGAACACCATTTCCAGTTCATGAATGTCATAAATTCCGCTGGAGACATTAAAATGTTTCGATTTTGCTTTTAATGTAAAATTAAATTAAAATTTATAAAAATTCTACCTTTTAGGATTTTGAGAATATGAAGTAAGATTAATGAGTTGAAGAGGCGCAATCGTTTGCTTAAATTGGAATCAGCCTAGCATCAAAATTCCATCTAAAATTTAGCATTTAATTTGTATAATAAAAGCATAGTCTGAACCTTTGAATGTTATCAGCGGAAATTATGACATTCTTGAAGGGAAATAATGTAAAACCATGATGTAAATTAAATAATTTCGTAGAAAAATCTTATAATATTTGTACATTAATACAAAAGAAATAAAACGAGCAATAATTATATCTTCCAATTTTTAAAAACATGGGACTTTATCGATATTAGATACAGAGATTATTAAAATTGATGGGATATCTGTTTAGTGATCAAGTATCACTTTATACCCTTAAAAATTTCCTGCGATTATTAATGGTTATTCGGTTTAAAAAGTACAAAAATGGGAAACAATGGAGTTACATAAAAGGATATAACATAAAACCAATGGCGAGACTGAGAACATAGTGGTCGGTTTTCAAATTATTTTCAACTGTTTGTGAATCTTTTGAATCCTTCAAAGTATTTTAACTCGATTTTTAATTTATTTGTCATTAAAGCAGTAATGGCAGAAGAAAAGACGCAAAATATTTAAGTGATATCATATCTGCCTCAAGAAGCTCTGCAACAAGTATTCACCAAAAAGTATAACTATTACTTGTATTCAATGTTCCAAAAAATATTTTTGTCAATCAATTTTTTTTCATTTTAAATCGATATAGAATGTGAGCCTCTAGCGGCTCATCTTCGTTACAAGCTAAAATTCCAACCGCCTTTTTAGGGTTATTCCAGTTAAAGGTACTCTGTCGATATTTTATTATGAATATAACTTCCTGGTCTATTTTATAGTTTCAGACTTTTATTGCAACCTCAAATAACATGATATAAACCTGGAGTCTCAAACACGCCCCCCGCAGCGAACGATTCGAATGTCGACATTTTAAAGTTATTTGTTTTGTTGTTTTTCAACAACTTTTATTTTAGCTAGAAATTATTAACTGTTTTTGAAGATTAATTGTAGGTTTTAGATAAAATGTTATTTTAGTAAAACTATAAGTAGGAATAGATTTTACCTGGCATAGAGTCACATAATAAACTAATAGGCTAGTCTCTGCTTGTGTCTTTTCTTTTGAGGCAATGAAGGAAAAGTCATTTGCTGTGCATAATACCTGGTGCTGAAAAGTAAATGGCAGTTCAAGATCAAATAAACTGATTACATTAACTTACATTATTTCGGTCATTTAAATACTTTTTTAAAAATCAGTTAGTCAAGAAACGGAGGAGAGTATCATAAAATTCTGCAAGGGAAAATAAAAAATAAAGGTAGAAACATCTCGTTCACTTTGAATTACTGAGTCAAATATTCGAAAAATTGTAAAAAAAACCATGATGATGGCACAGTCGATTCAAAAACAACAAAATACCGGAGGATAAAATTGTTAGGTGACAAAATCAAAGATCGATTTGTCGAATTAATAAATGATAAAATTTAATACGTGTTTTCGCATTTAAAAATGCATTTTGTAATATTTAAAAAAGTAACTGAAAAATTAATTAAGTACATTGTTATTCTCTTCCGATGCTCTTTTTTCATGTTTCGAGGAAAAATAATTTTAAGAAAAAGCCACATAATTAAGGATGGCTGAAATTTACAGAAGTAATACCAGAATATACAGGGTCTTCCGGTCCATTATCTTCTTTTGAAAGTTCAATTTCGTTATTTCGTTATTTTTTTTATTTAGGTTTTAGTTTTACGATTTAACTTTACGTTAAATGTATAAAACCCAATCTTTTGTGTTGGAAAAGTTTGACTTTTTTAGTAAGCCGCCATCTGTTTAATTTGGCGGTATGTTTTGGTAATACGCACTTTTTGACGTGTTAAATACAGTGTTTAAAATTTTAGCATATTGGGGTTGTAATTTTCGGGGAATTGTAAACTTTAGGATTTGGTTTATATTTCAGAAATCTCAACATTCAGATTTCTTAAATGAGAAACACTCTACTTTAAAATGACGTAGACGCTGTTGTCCCCAATGAGAATTCGACCTCCCCACTTTTCCATTTTTTCAAATGCAGAAAGACTGGTCTCTTTTCAGTTAAAATGAAATTCTAGTTTTATAACTAAAAACTAAATGAAAAACGAAATTGAACTTTTAAAGGACGAAATAGACCGGGAAACCCTGTACTTGCTGGTATGACACCCGTAATCCCCAGCTATCCTCAAATAAGCGGGTTTTTCTTTAAAAATTTTTATCCTCAAAACATGAAAAAAGAGAACAACAATGTATTTAATTAATTTTTTAAAATTATAATGTAAATTTTTAAATGCCAAAACTGGTAGTAATTGGTTAATATTGACAATAATCGGGAAGTGGTTGGTAATAAAATTTAAATGAATGATTGGTTTTTAAACCCGTTTTGAAAATACACTAATCATACTGAATGATACCCTTAAAGTGGATCCTGATTTTGTTGTTCTCTGCTTTCTATAGGTTTAATTTCATTGTCAAAGAAACGACCGGATGGAGAACATGCTACCAGATAGTCAATCAGTTTTGATCATAGATAAACTTGCAAGAGTTCAAGACGGTTAAAATGAATTTTAGGCAAATAGTTTTTGCTCGTCCTGAATACCTACTGATGGAAGTAATGATAAATCATATTAACAAAACAAACTCATTAGATATTATTACAGAAAAAAGAAGTTATCATTTAAGAAAATTGAACATCAACTGTAATCAAACAATTCAAGTGGCTTATCAAGGAGACAAGACAATTGTTAATCGCCTTATTGAAATAGGAAATCATAATTTATCTCAAGGTTCACAAATCGGAAAGTATTATTACCAGTTATCATTTCTTTGTCAACCAAAAGACCAACCATTTTATCCTCAAATTAAGCGATGACAACTTTGTTGCTGATCTCTATGTTTTTATTTCAAAACTATATAAATCAAAGGTAAATAGCTAAATAAAAGGTCATGCCATGGCCGAACAATTATTTTAATCTCGATAAATTCCATTCATACGAAAAAACCGACTCATTTTGCTTGTTTGCCTTCGTATTTATTTTTATTATAAGTATCTATCAAGGAAAATGATTGTTATGTATAAATACGATGACATCCAAACTAAGCCAAGGTCTTTGATGATCGCGATCACAATCGAAGTTTATAATATCACAACAAATCACCACTCATTTATCTTTAAAATGCGTTTAAGTGGGTGGAGAATCGAATGTAAACGTCTGGTATTGGGAAGCAATTATTTTGCGATATTTTATGATAAAAGTTGGAATGTAAGTTTTTTCAACATTTTTGAATGTTAAAATCAGGTACTTGATCCGTGAAGTCATGACTCATAACTCAGAAGTCATTGATGTTATTATTCGAAACCATCAACCAATCGAAGAGGGAAAAGTAAGATTCAAAAATGTGTTACATCTTCCATTCAATGAATCGGTTAAAGAATTAGGATATCTCTGTAGGATTTTATTTGAATAGATTTAACCATCTGGTCAAAAAATGTACTTCCAATGTTTCCTTACATAATGACACTGAACAAGTTTGAATCTGCCGAGAATGTAAGTTGCCAACTTTAAAAAGAATGGAGTCGAGATTTCTTACACACACGCCAATACAACATTTGAAATCATAAGGCTGATGCTCGAGCATATCACAGAGAAGAGGGAAATCGACGTTTACACTCGAATTAACCACAATAGCTTTTGAAACTTTTTTTAAAGCTGTTGCCAAATGGAGTATCAACTTAGTTTTTCTGAGATATTCACATGTGTATATAGATTAACACACCACTCTAAGGGTTAAAATCAGGGATAAACTGATGGAAAGGCCTTTTGAGTACTGGTTACTTATTTTAAGCCAAGCCAGTTATGATAATTTCATATGATTTTATATATCTTGTGGCAGTTTTTCTTTTCTTTCTAGAATCGATAGAGTCATGGATTAAATTCGTTTTAAAAATTAAAAACTAGTGACTATACTCATAAGTCATGATGTTTCATAAAGATCGATGAGATTATCAGACAATAGTTAAGAAGAAACTACAATAAAGAAGATGCCAATATGATAAATGCAAGGCTCATAAATTTGGGTGGTATTAATGGCATGTATTTTTGAACAATTGATTACCTAAGGGCGCATTACTTGAATTCGCTGGGTCAAATTTGTTGGGTTTTTAATTGTCTGCTGTGGATGGCATAAAAAGTGGTTTTCTGAGGTCTGACTTTCGAATCAATTAATATTTTCATGCCTAAAATCAATTAAGATGATGAACAATCGTTTCTTATTGGTATGTTCTCCGAGATCAGTCTTGACATTTAACATACTGAAATTGGTTTCTATTACCGGGTTTTGCATTCAACATCAACCACTTTAGACATACTTAAATATGCTTAGTCACTATCAACTTTCGTCTATTAAAAACGAACCATTCAAATTTTGAAAATAAACTATTTTGGTATTTAAAATTATTCAATAAATGGAAAATCTCTTCCAAATATCATGTACCTGCCTGCGGGCTCACCATTCCTCAATATCGGGGAGGAAACATTCTTTCCTAAAATGCGATGTTTGGAGAAATACATGTCCTGCTGGAACTTATAAAATAATATCAAGAATGAAGGAGGCTTGTCAACGGATGGAATCAATTAATATATCAAATTATTACAACCTTTTTGAGAATTATTTCGAGCGTTTCTTACAAATGGAAGATGTCCCATGGGATTAAATAAAATCATTATTTTTTCAAACAAATTTTTATTTAAGATTTTTTTGAGCTCACTGCTTTGTATTTGGGGGTTCTTCTATTTTTTATATAGATTTAAACAGTTAGCAGTTAAAGTTTCGTGGCCGAGGAAATGTATTTTGTTGATTGATCTGCTTTCATAGATTCTCTTAATTGTGTCGATTTTTAAATATTCATATAAATATTGTTTTTTCTTAATTTCACGGAACCGAAAATTATGTGATTTTATACTCGTGTGTATTGGCTAATCTAGAAGAATCAATCATACATTATACACCCTTTCCATACTAAATCTACCAATGGGCTCATTTAGAAGGCCGATTATTTTAAATTAAAAAAATGAATTAAAAAGAAGCATTGGGGTTCAAGAATTATTTTAAACTAAATTAGTAATGTATTCTCTGTAAAGCTTTGGAAGGAAAGCGTGTTGATTCTCGGATCCATCCAGTGTATTCTTTTTTGATTATTTGTCCTTTTGTTGTGGCGAAAGATTGTTGCAAAGAGTTGGCATCTTAAATAGTCCAATAAAACATTGTTATCACTTTCCATGTTGAAAAAACGTAACTCGATTGGATTGGGCAATGGAGAAAAAGTACAAAAAACTCTTTCTTGACATCCAGATCATGTTACTTTTCAGGTGCCATTTGAACCAAGAAAACCCATTTTTTCAATGCAAAACAATTTGATTTGTTGTTATAAAATATTAGGAATATTGAATGAGAGTGTAATGAGAAAGAAAGGCGAATTCTCTAGTATGTTGGCGCTGTCACAGTTATACAAAAATGGACTGGTTCAACAAGAAATTGTCCATTTCCAAATAACCCCCTACATATTTGTAATGGTTAATATTCAATTCCATTATTCATAGGAGTTCTGCCATATAATAGAATCCAGGGGCAACGAAATAGTATTTTTATACCAAATTTTTCATGGCTAAGTTAAATAGCGCCTTTTTTTCAAAATGGAAGATGATTGCATAGCCTAATTTATGATTCCAACTTTTTGCAATCATCTATTGCCACAACGTCATTCCAAATATCCCAAAAACGTTACAATAGACGGATCCGAGAATCAACACGCTTTGCTTTCCAAAATTTAGAGATAACATTTATATTTAATTTAAATTGTGTTTGAAATTTTATGCCTTTTATGTGAATTCAATCATATTTAATAAATTGTCGGCATTTTCGGTGAGTCCATAGGTATATTTGGTCGGGAAATGGAGTAAATTCTACATTAAACATTTCTGCGTATGGGTTAAAAAATTGTAACATTTTTTTTACATATAAAAGACCAGATGTTGACCAAGATGCGAAACCACACACAAAGGACTGTATTTTATAATAAAATAAAAACTGATTTATGTGTGTCCAATGTGGTTGATTTTGAGTGCAAAACCCGGCACAGTTATCTCCTTTAAGAAACAAACACCATATCTCATGAAGTTATACCATTTATGTCGGTAAATAATAAATTATTCCAATTTATACCTTTTGAAGGTCAATTTAATCATCAGGTAAGTTCGAGTTAGTCGTCGAGTAAGTTCAATTCAGTCGATGTATAAGAAACAGTTTTTAAATTTACATCATAATAATTATCAATGTTTTTTATTCTACATTTAAAAACGATTTTTTATCCATCGAAAACATTGAAATTACCCTATTTTTCCGATACAAGCCCCAGCTTGGAAGAAAAAAAGTGTTCAAAAGTAAAATATTTAATGATGGTGAGGCTTATAAAAGATTGCGGTTGAATAAGAAATAAACGCACATATAAAATTAATTTTAGGATTAGAAATTTTATTAAAATTGATGATCTCATAAGTATTTGAAACCATTCTTAAGAAATTCTTATAACCCATCGTCTTTATTAAGCGCAACAGCATGATCAGTAATATTTTTAATATCGGATGTTTCTTCATTATTGTAAATTGGAACGCTTTCACCACAGAAATTAATCAAATTAACAACTGAAGCATGTGCCAGCCTTTTTTGTGCTTTCCATTTTTTCTAAAATTTGAGTAAGACGATTTTATCCTGAATTCTTCCTAAAGGCTTCTAAGCTTCGATTTAAATAATTTGGAAATATCAAGTGGTTGAAAAATGTTTGCCAACCAACCTCGAGTCAATTCTGCTTTTGACTTCTTAAATGTATCTTTACCAAGAGCTCTTCTGACTGGATGCTGCGTCTAGTAGCAATCTTTTTTATAAAATGATTAGGATTAACATTCTATACCTTTTCAGTCGATAACTTCTTTTCATTTGAAGACACACTAATTTTCATTTGATGATACAATTACAGATCAAGGAGAATCTTCTTGAGGTAGGGTCATTCGCGTTAAAACAATATATTCTGGAAGTTTGTGGCCATTGGCGAGGATTTCAAGCACTACTGTGAAGTTACTTCTTTCTGCCCCTGTGGTTAAAATTTTAACATCCTAACTTCCTTTATTTGAAACTGTGAGCATTGATAGTAGGTCGAAGCTAGCAGGTATTTCCTCTATATTATCAATATGATCTAAAAAAATATTTTTGATGTTTGCTTCAGCATTTGTGAGAAAAATCATTTATTTTCTGCACAATCATAAGGCCAGTGTTATCCGACAGATGAAACAGCACAATTAACATAGTTTTTTCTCTTCATAAAATTCTATGTCCATTTTGGATAACCAATAAATTGGATATCCTCTACTTCAGTAACGAGACGCGCATGTTTTAGTTTTCTAGAGCCATTTAGTTACAGGCCAGTACTTCGCTGTTCATCAATCCAGTCTAAAAACTTTTATTCAAGTTCTGGCCAAGCTGAGGGTCGGTGATTTTTATGTGACGTCTTCGTGTAAGATGGTAGGAACAGCGAATTTTTTTCAGATTTGCTCCATCTCAGAAACATCAATTCATCAAAATCTAACTTTTCCGCAATTTCTCTATTACTTGATGTTTTTGCGTGCTCGAAAACATTAATTTTTAAATCAACGTTTAAAATTTTCGTATTTTTGACATTAAAGATATTGATGAAATCATTAAAAGATCCATAGTGCTTAGGCTTGTCTTGAAAAAATCACCACAAACTAACCGTAAGGCTTATAACGAATGCAGCTTACATAAGAAAACGGGGGACTATGCGCTGACTATCCGAAAATCAGACAAATTGAACTTACCAGACAATCGAATTGAACTTCAAAAGGTGTAGTATCGAAAAACAAAGAAATCATTGACTACTCCTGTCGTCGAAAATAGAACCAGAACCTTTAAACAATTAATATATTATCTATATAAGCCATATCATATTATTAAAAATATTCAGGCACAAAATTAGTTTCATCTCATCAAAATTAGTATTAATCTTTCAATTTGATTGATTCTAAAACTAGAGAACGTACCCATAACATTGATTGTTAATTGTGGTAAATAAAATGAAATATTCCAGTGGCTAACTTAAGTCATAGATTTAACTTAAAAGACTTTGATATTTTTATTTTCCCAACAAATGGAACACTTTAAAAATGACTCTTTTAGTTTCTTCTGGTCTGTATTTTAGAGTTAATTAAGATATAAAGTAAGTAATTTTCGATTTGAGTGCTTATTATATTTGTACTTAGCAAGCTAAATACAAAAATATTTGGTCATCCGCAAAAGAAACATGGATAATACAACTTTTATTTGATAAAAACGATCATAGTAAACATTAGTGTAAATTTCGAAAGGAATTCGCCTATTCAGAATTTGAATCCCCTTGTATATGCTATTAATAAACTAATGATTAATTTAAGCGGGTAATCCGGAAGTGTTAAAATTAAAAGATTTTCTCCCATATGAAAATTAGACCTGTTTTGCTAACTCTCGAAATGTGAGAGTTTAAAAAAAACATTTGATTGCAGAATTGTAAGCAAAAATAACTTAAAACTTTAAGCTTAACTTATTAATTCATAATGGGTTCTGATCAACTGCATGGC
This sequence comes from Thelohanellus kitauei, assembly GCA_000827895.1. Taxonomy (NCBI): domain Eukaryota; kingdom Metazoa; phylum Cnidaria; class Myxozoa; order Bivalvulida; family Myxobolidae; genus Thelohanellus; species Thelohanellus kitauei. The sequence goes on from JWZT01005303.1 coordinate 21,528, forward strand.
AAAAATCATGATAATGAGGTATAAAGGCTATTATAAACAACATATACCTTGGAATGTTTCCAAATTCCCACAGACTCTATCGATAAATTCTTCGCTTGTTTCACTTAAATGTATGTCGAACTGATTGGAGAAGTCACTCATTGATTGCAAGAAGTTTCCAAATGTTTTTAACTTCAAAATCTCAACATCCTGAAAGTTTTGATTGAAAAGTTGCACATACTTTAGAAAAAAGCTGCCAATGTGTTGGTATATGTGTTGTGTATTTGTCACAGTTTTATTCATTAAATCCCAATCTGAGTGAATAAACCTATTAAAAAAGACCAAGGAAGTGTCACGATCTAATATTTATAAACACTTACCGTCAACAAGTTTGTCAAAAAGTAAATTAAATTTTATAAATTCAGTATCATACGTATCACAGTATCCTTTAATCAAAGGATTTATCAAGCTTGAATAGATAGTTAGGTATCTGTCCCCAAAATAACTGTTGTGCTTTTCGATCTCATCAATGACTTCGTATCCAAATTTTATCAGATCATTCTCAGGTTTCACATATTGCAGAGACGAGCAAAATATATCAGTATGTTGTGTGTTATTCATAAGTGCATTGCACAAAACCAACAAACAAACGAATATCTGTGTCAAATAAATGTAAACTTTTTTTTTGTTCTCCATTAATGGAACTACCCTTGAGATAATTATAATGGTTAAAATTTAGCTTATATTTAAATAATGTCCATAAATTTAATTTTTGACCATTTTTTTTAAACAATACAAATCTCAATATACTTGATCAATTCTTAAAACTTAAGTATTAACTTTCAAATTGATCAACAATCGGATGTCAAACAGTCTTAAAACACAAATTAGTTCGATAACCTAATATCATTTATTTTTTTAATATTTAGGGTTTGTTCATATTTAGTTCAACTTTAATCATTATTTTGTAAATAAAATTCAGCAAATAAGAAATAATTTATCGATGTCTATCTTAGTTATTTGAATGAACAATTCAGATAACGATATTCTTTAACCAAAATAAATTGAATCTAAATTATTCATCAAACCTGAGATTTTTTTCCTGTTGGAATGAGATCTGATTTTAATTAAAACCAGTCTACTGGTCTAATAATAACTATCATTTATTTTAATTGGGACATTTAGTCAATTTAATTATTTTTGAGGATTTTGAATGTCTGGAATCGAAATGGAGACTCCAAATAGAAACGTCCTTTTTTAGTTTAGATCTGACATTCTATTTATTAGAAAGTTATGAATTGTTATTATAGCTATTTTTACCTTAGATAGAAAAAATTCATTCGAATAAAGAAGAATTGAATAGATTCTTAATATGAGGCAAACAATAGCCACCGATTGGAATTTAACCAAGTATAGTCAATCTATTTTTACCTAGTGCCAACTTTTAAATCTGTTTGGATCTAAAAGTTTTCTAATCGCCTACCAGTTCCAAAATAACGGCGTTTATGAAGTAGGAAATAAATTGTACACTCTAGCTTTAAAGGAGAGTAGCAGCAAGTTATCTTTATTAAGCACCAAATATTTGATACTTTACTTTCACTAGCTTTTTTTGAGATCTTTGTAAAAAAACTTATTTTGATAATTATCTTTTTTATATTTGCTTATTTTAGAAGATTGAATCGAATGATATTAAATTAATACACTCATCAATCGGATCCATGAGGTTGAGCTGCTAAACTAAATAATGGATATACGGCTTAATTGTTTTAGGTAACAAAAGGTCTTATATTTCGGAAACATTTAGAAAAGTTCTTTCATGGTTGATAATATGAATAACATCACCAAAACTCGGTTTGCAAGATATGAGATAGGGGCAGGTACCGGTTTTTATCTCCAAACTCGGACATGTATAATTCCAAAGTTGGACAATTGGACATTCAAAATACGATATGCACTGAGAATGCGCCAACAAAATGGCCCGTTTTTCATAATTATCACAATTTTTCTTGATATGAAACTGTAATTAAAAAATATAACGCGCATTGTTATCAACGAAGTAATGGATTACTAAAATTTATTTTTAAACAACATGTCTTTTTAAATTTGAAACGACTTTTAAAAACGAGACAACTTGAGGCAGCTTACCATTTAAATTTTTTGTATGATGGTTCCCCGGTAAAATCAAGTCAGCGATCAGATGCGAAGCCTCATCTTTAAATTGATATATGAAGACTTTAAAGCACAGAGGGAGTTAGCGAGGACGTTTAATATTCCCAAATCAGCTGTGAATTCGATGATAAAAAATTCGAAGATAAGTGAGAGTTAACTGCATCTACAAGCGGTGGAGCTCGAAATACGATTCTTACTCAACAAATTAAGGATCGTATTATAGAGCTGATGAATGACGACCTCACCACAAATCTTAGAGAAATCCAACAGCAGTTAGGTGTCGATGTGGCTGAAAAAACCATATGGAAATGGTTAAAAGATCTGGGCTTCACAAACAAATTGGTGCGTCCAATTTATGAAGAAAGGAACACACCCGAGATGAAATTGGAACGTCAAAATTATGTCAGATTATACTTTTCAAAAACTCTGTCGTTCAGACTGAGGAATATCATATTTATTGATGAATCACCCTTCAACTTACATATAATTCGGAACCATGGATGGTCAAGAAGGGGAGAACTCCGAATCCTATAGTGCTCCCACGTTCATCAAGCATAACTATGATATTGGCCATGAATGGACACAAAATTGTCAATTCAGAGGCGATTCGAGGATCGGTCAACGCAGAGGTGTTTAATACTTTCTTGACTGCAACCACGAACGTTCTCGGCCAGGCTGAAGAGTTCATATTCTTGCTGGATAACATCAATTTTCACACGCAGTCACAATCCCAGATAATTCCAATTTTTCAATGCACTACCTTCCAGCCTACTCGACAATGCTCAATCCATGCGAAGAAGCATTTGCTTTAATAAAATCGAATGTTCGCCGAAGCACTCGCCATCAGATACCCGGGATCTTATTTCCAGGATGAGTGATGCAACATGCAGTGTGATCCCACAGCATTTGTAGAGTTTCATTATGCCCACTGAATCATTTTATGGAGCATGTCTGAACCTTGAGGATATAGGACGATAGTAATCATTTAGATTTTTTACTAATTTAGATCTATCAAACTTACGTTTCTCATATCTTTATAACGAAACAAAATTTTGGTTAGTTTTGCGTCTGAATTATCGATTCAAAAGACAAAAGCCATGACAATATCTTATAATTTAAAATATGTCGATGTTTTAAAATTACAGTTTCAAATAAAGAAAAATTTTGATTATTATGAAAAACTGTCCATTTTGTTGGCGCAGTCTTAGTACATGTCGTATTTTGAATGTCCAATTGTCCGACTTTGGAATTCTACATGTCCGAGTTTGGAGGTAATAACCGGTATACATATAAAATAATCTTTTAAGCCAAATTCTTGAGGGGGGGGGGCG
>JWZT01005303.1:46780-64500 GCA_000827895.1 Thelohanellus kitauei
AGAGAACATGTTCTCTCAGTGGAAAAGTATTGCGAGAAGTTTCCGACCAAACTCCCAAAATGATTTAATGAATCAAATTTAAATGGCAACAAATGTAATCATGGCACAGAACTTGACAAATCATTTCGAACACAGAAAAATATTTACCCTATTGCCTTAGAAAAACGAAATAATTGATTGATAAACGCAACACCTGATTTTGATCAAAAATATTTCATTTCATTTTATTCTTTTATTTATTTCAAAATATTCCAAGTCAATTGACAAAAATTCCATTTTTTAACGAGAATCCTTGTAATGTAATATTTGAATATATCGATTAAAAATGTATCTAAACAATATAACCTCATTTACTTCAATAAATACTGAAGTTAATCATATATTTGTGGTGGATCAAAGTTACTATCAAGTTGTTTGTACTTTGGCTGCATGTGTTAAATAGATATTTTCTCAGAAAAGACTGAACTTTAACACCACTTAGATTGGAACGTAGCTTTGTCTTGTTAGTGGTCATGGTCGAAAATGTTTGTTCGTAGATTTATGAATAGCCGAGCATAACAAGTAGTTTCTGGACCATCGTTCTCAACTTTATAAACTATTGAGTGACATAAAATTTTTCAATTCTTTTAGATTGAAATTATTCTTTCAGAGTAGAGTCACACAGCAGATCAATTAGTTCTTTTTCTAGAGAACCTAGTGCCTTTTCAAAATCAGTTGTAAAGGGGGATTACAAGATGTAAAACTCAGAAAAATATTTTTACTAGTTACCAAAACGAAGAGTAAATGCATTGTCTGATGCAGATATCATGTTGGTTATTTCTCTATTCTCATAGTCTCCAGTGCGATATTTTCCAGTTTTAGAAAGTGCGTTATGATATTATGACTGAGCTGTCGATAAAATAATTTTTCTTCGATTTGACTGCCCTAACTGTTGAATACATTTCGTGAGCCAAAATGCCATTCCCTTGAAGTTTGGTTATACCCTCTTTCATATGTTCAAAAAGATTAACCTTATCCCTACATCTGAAGGCCACGGTGATTTTCTGAGTTACAAATATTCTCTAATTTTACTTATAATATCAAAAACAGTAAAATCTTAGTTTTAATTTCTCCTACACCTCATAAATTTTCGAAATCCCAACCAGCATACATTCTGTATAACACAGAATATCACTGTGATCCGAAGTGCAATGTTTGTGAAGTCTGATCAACTGTCTGATTTAAACCTCTTTTCCTTGATAAAATTAATAATTTTCACAAGTGGATACGTGAGATCTTTCATGTCAAACACACCTTTGAATTTAATTTCTAGGTCTTTTATACGCAATAAAAAATATCAATTGCTTGTTGAAATCGATCTCTCCAACGAGGTCATTCAGTCTCCTCATTAGATCAACGTTCTTTCCTCCTAAGGATTGAGAACAATCTGTGATAATACTGTCCATTTTCTGCCATTGTAATTCAATTTATATGCAATGCATTTTCCACAAATTCGAAAATATCTTTTCCGGCAATACTGTCTTTCGTTGATTCCATTCACAGAAATTCTGCTATTTCCAATTTTTCTGAAATTCGTCTTACAAATATCAGTCACTGCGCAGAGTCATCGATATCAGTGCTTTCATTAAATATCAGTGAAAAGAGCTGAAATGAATGTATATGCATTTTCAGCGGTGAGTTCACATATTACTCAACTGTTTCAATTCGGTTAGCTACAATTGTTCTCGACAAACTGATTTCTACAAACAATTTTCTGTGCTCTGGGCAGATTTGCCCGACTACATCGAGCATACAATGACAAATTCTCAATCATAGAACAATTTGCTGTGCTTAGTAATGTTGTATGCGACTACAAAGCTGGAACGATTAGCTGCGTTCTTCTCTGTTTTGTATTTTCTCAAGAAATCCTTCTTCTTTGCATGCTTTCTGTCAAATTATTTTGCTCTTGTATGTCTTAGTTGGCTCATCAAGTATTCCCGTAGTATAAATGTTTTGTCACATAATGGCAGGTAACGTTGCACTCGTTCAACGCCGAGACACTTTAACTCCACAACAAGCATACTGTTTTCTTTAAGACTTCAGTACCAAACTATTTCGACTGCAATATTTGTTAAATATGCGAGGCTCCCTATCAATTTTACGTTTCTTGACAACATTCATCAAAAAATTCTATTTGCATATTCTAAATTTAAAAGATATCAACAGATGACTAAGAGTTAATTTTAGTTAGCAAGTAGTCTTTATACACTGAATTTGACCGATGCAATCATAAACTAGTGAAGAATTATGTATGGATATTACCACAGGCCTCATTACCATATATGTCCGAAAATTCTTCGCGGGCCGTATGTTGCTCACTCCGCTGTAAGGCCTATGTTGATATAATTGACATGACAGCGTTTTCTGTTCTAATCGACACATTAAAAATAAACTAATTTGGTCTGTGGTTAGTTCAACGTCAACCTTGGCCCATTTATCTTGACTGTGTGCCTCTGTGATGCTTTACCAATAGATTCTACACTTGCCAATCTGCACTATAACTTCCAGACCTCTGGTTTCCATGTCTTCGAACTCTAAATTTGACTTAACTGATTTTAGGAAAAAGTGTTCGCGACCTTTGAAACAGTGCGATTGTGACAATTGTGCTTGTTTTATCTTTCTTCGCCAAAAATTGACAATTTCTATGAACATATCTGCTTTTAGCTTGCATAGATACAATATCCTCTTTGAAACTCAAAATTTCTGTTCCAAAATACATTGTGATAAAATCTACATGGCTTTTCTGATCGAATTATGACCTTATCATTGGAGTATTGCCTTATTTTGGATCGCAAGATGATTCTGTACCGATGAAATGTTAAAACGCCAAACGCTCGTTTTGTATATATCTGAAAGCTTTTATGTAAAACAAGCACGCCCAACGATTAACAAAACGACATAGAGTACCTTGCAAATGATCTCGAATTCGGGCAGAAACATAGTTTTTGCCTAACAGGTTTTTCCACCAATATCCGCATTGATGACGACCAATCGCGGCTGTTTGATTAAAATAAATTTTTGAACATAAAAAATAACTATATCGACCGAAATGAAAAAAATTAATGCTCAGCATGCATGTAAAACGTGAAAAATAGTTGCCATCTTTGGTTTTTCATCGAAAGAAGCGGGTTGTGTCGACTAATAATGCAACATTTAATAAGGAATTTGACAGAAAATCAAAAGAAGTGACAAAAAACAGTTAAACTAATAGATGTAGCTTTATTTTCAGATATGCATAACTTTAGTCTCTAGGAATGTCTTGTTCGTTAAGGCACATATTCGAAAAAATGGTTACTATTTTTCACGTTACACATGCATGCTGAACGTTAAACTTTTTCATTTTGCTCGATACAGTTCATTTTTGTGTTCAAAAATTTATTTCATTATAACTACCGCTATTGGTTGAAAAACCTGGTAGAAAATAACTGAGCTTCTGCCAGAATTCGAGATCGTTTGCAAGGCACTTTAATATAGATAGTTCGATCAAAACGTAGGTATTTAGTTAAAAAAATAAATACATGGACAAAATATTTATTCATTAGAAACTTTTACAGGGTTTGCATCTATTATCGAGCAAATCCCAAATTTAATCTATTGTCAATAAAATGTAATTTTGTGATATTTAATTAACGATTGAAAAGAGAACTGTTTTTTTAAGGTATAAATTATGATGTTTCCGCCAATTTGTGCACATAGGTTTAAAATTCATGTAAACCATGAAAAAAAACCGACATAACATCATCACAGGGGAAATTCTAATCCCGAATCTGCCACATTTCATCGTGTACGAGACATCAGTTTTATCGTGTAATGTAGATTTTCGGCACGGTAGGGGTATGAAAAGAAAAATGCTGGTTCACTTTCAGCAGCAATAAAGTCTTAATATACACCACTGACAGATTCTGACTGCTTGTGATATTTGGTATCACTTCCCGAGTTCGAATATTCATTATTTTACTGTTAACGATTCTTTTAATTTTTTAATTTAATTTGTATCTTTTGTATATATGCTGACGTTATTTTTAAAACCAATTTCTACATTTGTTTAACTTTGTTGTTCTGAATATGAGTTAGCTATCTGGTTAACACTGTAGTTGTTTATTTTTAAATTTATGCTACCTTGTAGTGATGTTTAAATATTCTCATGCTTGATCAGTTCTGAGATCACCCCCTATTCTGCAAATTACGCTTTAAAAAAGAAATATTCTTTAACATTGATACAGAGGCTCTCAATCTTTTTTGTATTGCGACCCCTTTAATACCTTTCCCAGGCAGTATCGACCTCCCATGTTAAGATTATTTTCTTTGACATGCCTAAATAGCAGTAATTTTATAAATTTACAAATCGTAATAATAGAATGAATATCTGATACGCAGGATGTAATTTAATTTTTAGAAACCGAACATATCATTAGCATAATGTTTAATAGCGAAGAATATGCAATTATTTTTGTACAAATTATATTTATAATTAAACAAGTGAATTCGAATACTTATCAATTGCATTATTTACTTGCCTTAATTGCCCAATAAATGTATTCACGCTGTATGTTTATGAACAAATTTGAAATACGATGTGTTGCATGGCCAATAATCTGAACTACAATGATAAAATTTTGTTTCAGCGGTATGTCCCACTAAACTAACATCAGTGCTAAGGTTGAGCTTGTTTCTTTTTCACCAAATTAGGAAATCTTAGGCTGGCCATTGCGAGAGCACAACGAATGCCATCTTCTGCATCTTGTTTAATTCTATATTTAGACTTTATAAAGGGTAGGCTAGAAGCCCCAGATTGGCAAATATATGTTTTTGGAAATGGAAGAAAAATGAGTAACCCAGTCTCAAACAGAACAGGCAATGGCTGTAAACCCTTTATTCATAATTAGGAAATTGGAATTGAAGAGAAATCAGCTTTGACTGCCGCGCTACTTGTGGGTTCAATAAACTCATCCTGTGTTGCCTAAGGTAATCTTCAAATTTGACTGTGAATGGATTTTTGCTGGTGAGTGTAGGGTGTAGGGACCATGTGATATGTATTGTAAAATGTCGTTTGCAACAATGTGAATATGAGATTTCACATTAAAGTATATTTTATTTCTTTCCTCGAATTTAATTCCAATTTTGTTAAATATATCAGATAAGGATAAAGGAATGTATACTTCATTTTCGTCTAATTCTGTTTGTCACAGGTAAGGTTTTATCTTGAATAATGTAATCTTTTCATATAAGTAGTGGCATGTTGAACTTTGTCTTTTCAGTAAAAATCCTATTAATTCACGATTGAAAAGGTATCAACCAAATAACATATTTTGTCCTTCACATTCCTCGCTATAACATGCTTCGAAACGTGTAGTTTGCCTTATGATAAAAATAGTGGTTTAGTTGCTCGCGAAGATAAAAAATCACGTTTTAGGACATTTACTATCTAGAACCATTGCACTTCAACATGATAGAAAACATCATTGCAGAACACATTCAAGTCTACAACTTTTTGATAATAGTCGATTGTTTTAATGACTCTCTTTCTTCGTGTTTGTGATAATTTTCATAATGTCTTGTAATTTTTTTGCTGCCTTGGTTCTCATATTTGTCGATGAATCATAAAGTGAGTTTTGATGAATTTCAGTGACTAAGTCTCTAACACACTTTGAAATCCAAACCATTATTCAGGCATTATTAGAGTACCTTCTGTACCTACACCATAAAAGATTTTTTTATGAGATGTTTTTAAATATCTAGAAATGAATCAATTTTTTTCCAATACATCTGGTGCGATAGTAGTTGTTTAAGTAAGCTTACAGAATGGAAACTCGTCTTAGAAATCCTCATAATAAATTTACCACACATGAACCATTAATTGTGGGCATCTTGCAACGTCTGTGGATTCATCAATCTGAATACTCAATACTCAAAGTGGATTAGATTTCATTTCTTGCATTATCTGATTTAGAATATAGGCCGATATTAGACTATTTGCTCTTGAACTATGTAAGTAAACATGGATCTTCACCAAATTATAAAAAAAATTATGCTCAGACCATAAGTCGAACTATATCTTTGAGTGTAAGCCACAGTAAACCCCTCAGCTATGTTGTAAAGTTCCATATCTCAACAAATTTCGCACAGCCGCCAAAAAAGATGATTATAATGAGAGGATTTTTTTTGAAACTGCTTCTTGAGTCAAGTCTTGCTTTTTAGACTCCATCAGCTTTAAATTTTATAAAAATGCCTGTCTTTGTGTAGATTGTTCAGATCCTTGTAATAAAATGATGTTTCAGTTTACTCTGATTGATACATTCAGATGATAAAACTTTCTTCACAACTTACTCTTACAGGGTTACCCAAATCCAGATATCCAATTTGAGTGAAACGTACCGTAAAATAATCGTGACAATATTGTTTTACTTCTTGGTCTTTTTTTTGAGATAATTCTACATATGTTTTTCTGTCAAATTCACGAATATAACTGTCTAAATTGAAACTTAATAAAATGTTAGAGATGTCTCATCAAATCATAAAACTTCCATTTGTAAATTTTACATTAAATGACATGAAACTATAAAACGATGACTTATTACTACTTTCAAACGGCAGTGCGTTTCAATTACATTACTAAGAGACGAAATCTTAAAATGAGAGCTTTAATATTTGATGGTTTTTTTGATCGTTCAATGGCTTAATGTTACGCAGTGCAGCATACTATGATAGGCCATAGTTTAAATAGTTAAAAATACTGATGCCCCAACAATTGGAATCTTTGAAACTGTAATTATTTTGACGATGAAGAATATTCGATCTTATGACAATCAGAAAAACAATTTCTAGTAAGAAATAGAAAAGGTTATTCAATGAAAATTTTTACAATTCTACGAGACAAAATACTAATATTGTCCATATTCTTAGACGATAAACACCTAATATATGTCATCGAGCACAGGTAGAGAACCTTGGCTTATAAAATATCACATTGTATTGTATAATATTTAATTTATATTGGAACTCTACCGTGCTGATTTTATATCGTATAAACTAGAATTATAAATCAGATTGAGTATTGAATATCAAATTTAACATTGATTGTTTCATGATTCATTTATTTGACAATGCTGTTCAGAAAACTGATTACATTAATATATTTTCATCTTTTAAAAAACCTATTTATTGATTGAAATCTAAAAAAATATTTCGATATGGAACAAAGTAGTTAGATTTTCTGGAAATGATATTTAATTATAGAAAATATAATTTTATTAAAGCTTAGCTTCTCTGTATTTGAATAATTGCAATTATTGAAAATAGTTGAAGAATCTAATTCAAAAAATACAATACATAAAAATTAGTATTCATGTTTATTGTAATAGATGTTACCAAATACTCTATGAGAATATGCTAATACCGGGTTTTGCATTAATAAACAGATATCCCAACGTAGCTATTGCGCACCTCAAATATTAATGGTTATTCATCACAATATTATGAGACTTCTGAATGATATTTTCTGCATATATTGACATTAATAATTGATCAATAAGTAGAAATTATATTATATGAAAACAAATTTTGACCAATAAAGTATTAATGTACCAAAATACCGTTAAAAATAACCATTAATATTATGGGTAAGCAATATATACGTTCGGATATCTATTTATTAATGCAAAACTCGATACTTAAAAACTGTCGTCAGAATTCTCGATATTTAATTTCTAATAAATATTAACATTACTTTAAACGTTCGTTTAAAAAAACTAATTATAAATTAACAAAAGGAAGTGTGTAAAAAAATGAAGATTCGAACTCGTCTCGTGGAATTGTAAATCCGAGAAGCTAATGTTTATTTGAGTAAACTGAAATAAAGCAGTTTTTAAATTGATATACGTTAATTTCAACGAATCGTCATTATAGAATGAACAACTCCTGAACAAATATTGACGCATTATACGATATATGTATATATTAACAGGCTCTACTCATTAGCTTCATCATTCAAGCATTTAGCGTGTTTGCAATTAGAGATTGACTATAAAAGATTAAACGCGGCTTAATCAAAAAAATAAATATGGCGTGTTGAATATTTGTAAGTATCTTTTGCATCAGAGCATTTTGTAGGGTATTCGGTTAAATTGGTACACACTCACACCTCTCTAAGTGAAAAGTTTATCTTAAAAAAAATTAAAAATCGAGGAGAAAATTCTGAAAATCCCTTGTTCAGTATTAATATATCACAAAAATCACACAAAATTGTTCTTTTATGCGATTTCAGATATCATCTATCAAAACTAGTCTTTCTTCTCCTTATTTAATCGTTTAAAATTAGAACAACATTACCGTTTATTTTTTGACTTCTCGACTAGATTTGAAGTAAATATTAATATATAATTTTGTTTTATTAATAATTTTTCTTCTACAAAAATATATTTCATTATTAATAGATTTTTAACCATCAAGAAAATTTCATTTATTTTTAATCATATTATACACAAATATATGCTGTTTAAGTGCATGTGGTCATTATTTATTATTTCTAGTATGTTTCGTTAGTGGTCAGTAATAAAATTGTTTATTCATAGTTTGATTGATAAACTAAAAAAATCGAAGTTAAGCTGGCCCCTCGTCGTAAATTTGAATATTAGCGAAGCTTGATATTTGATACGAAATTTCACAGCATTTTAATCATAACAAATTTTCATTAATTATAAGTATTTCGATCGTATTAAAGGTTAAAATAATCGCGCATACCTGTTTCATAAATAAAATGCATTTCACTCTATACCCACTAAATTCTGGGATTTTAAGCATTAAAAATGCATAGAGTTTTTCATACTCTCATGATATATCGACATTTTTACCTCATAACAACTGTATTTCAAGCCGGTTAACGCCTATGTTTCCAACGCCATGTCTTCTTGATATTTAATGTTTAGAAAAATCCATTGATCAAAATAAGAAAAATCCCACGGTATAACTCTGTCATGATAGATACAGAACGTGATTTTGAACGAAATATATAATTATTATAAAAGAGTATTATATCACTTCATAGATCTACAATATTCTGGCGTCTCCAAATATACCACAGCCAGTCGAACATAGATCTTAGTTCGCGAAATGATATCCCACTGAATTTATTCGTCGATGTCTAACTCCTCTGCTTTGCAAATTTTCATAATTTCAACAAATGTGCATATTAAAAATGTGAAAATTCGGGAAGAGTTGTAAACACATATAAAGTTCTAGGTGTACACTTGAGAAAATAAATCGAGGAAACAGATCCAGATTTCCTTGGTGAGATGTTTTTTCATATTCAAATACGAAATTTCGATCTCATTTGGATGTTTCTACGAGCGAAAGCGGGTGCATAATCCGAAATCTAACCACTACTTGAACTCACGACACACTACCATTTTTATTGAGATAGTCTTGGTTAAAATGAGAATTCTAAAATTTTTTGATTTGCTTTATCAGGAAGGATGAAAATTAGGTATTTTTACTGTGTTAACACAAAATAGTCTGACCAAAAACGTGAACGAAACTATTTAGAATACCTCAACAAGCTCACAAAAGAGATATAGGATAAGACGTTCAAACATCAAAGGGAATTAAAAAGTAACATTTTGCACGATGTAAGTGTCGGAACTGAGTTCGAATTGTCGAACGATACAATATTAACCAAATATGTGATTTAGGTTGGGTTATTTTTATAGAATAATACCCATGATAAAGGATGTTTTGAATATTTTGAGTTTTGATGGTCCCAAATATATCGATAAAAATTGATCAGCATAAATATTGTTAATCTATTTAAGATATTCCTTGTATTATTTCGTGTTATTTCACCTTTTGATTGGTTTAAACGTGTAGGTTTCGAAATTCAAGATAAAAATGCATCCCAACAAGAAATACATCATGCACTACAAAACAAACATCGTATGATGTTTCGCCATATTCTTACCGTGTGTAAAATTCTTTGCGCAATTATGCCGATAGGCGAAAGTATTTGACAAAGATGCTTCAAATTAAATATTTAAACGCTCTTGTTCTGATCGGACTAGATGTCAACTATTATACCGAAAATCTTAGTTCTGGACGACGATTTCAGAGACATTGCAAGGATTTTATACTCCCAGATCATCAAGAAGGGGGAGGAGTTGGACAGATGGGATGTAAATAACCTTGTGCATCTGCTGCAATTATTATGGTCTTATCCAACGCAAATAACCAATTTATTGGCTTGCATTACCACTAGAGGTATCTCAATCATGTAACAGATGAAAATTCAGAGTGTGTTATCGTTTCAATGCCCAAGGACCAAAATGGTATTGGAAATTTCAGAGTATCACCAGTCAAAGTGTGTTGTTGTTTGTTTCGATGGCCGAGGCTGACAGAAATAAGGAGAATAGCCTCTATCGTGAGATGCAAGGCCAAACTGGGAAGTGGATCAAATAACTTATGCCTCAATCCCTATCATTACCAGCCCAAGTTATCTCATTGTAAGTAAATTCATATCTCGTTTTGATGGTCATTCATAGTATTCTACCATAATGCAAGCGCTATTTATGACAAAATTATTTTAAAAAGTTCAAATCCAATAAAAATTTAAGGCTTTCATGTTCACAAATTAAATGTTCACCGTGAATCGCAACATAATGGTGTATTTTGATGATGATTTTAGATATAATTATACATTTGTATAAACTATCAGAGTAGCTTTGATGTGACCTCTTCGTTTGTTTGCATCAAAGAATATTATGCATATTTTATCAAATCAATGTAAAATTAATTTAAAGAATTCTAACCTGTGACGGGTACATTCTTCTTTCCAATCGTTCCATTTATTAAACCCATGAAATATCAGCTCATCTGATTTTAAACTAAATTAAGACATTTCACAGGTTTACATTATGTGGGAATAATATACAAGGTTTCCATTTCATATCGCACAAATCCCCTATGTAATTTCTCATCAACAAAATTCCTTGTTGAGATATTTAATGAACAATTGAAACGAGGATAAGATTTAGGAATTTTAATCAATATTCTAGCTGTTATTTATTTACGCAGAAGATTTTGAGGCTTTTCCCGCTATTAAAATATCTATCCAATCATGAACCGTAACTAGTGTATATGAATATTTTATAGCTGACGTAAACCTACCAGCTTTTCTTCTTCTCATTCGCCCGCTGTACCATGAATATACTTTTTTTCGATAAAACATGCCTCTTAAATGATGAAATGTTACAGATTTGGATGTAGGAATTCCCCCTTCAAAGTAATTTTATGGTTAGTATCTTTCGTCACCTATATAACTATAAAAATAGCAACACAGATTTTTGGAAACTTTTTAATTTTACTGAAAATCATATTTCTCTTTTCAATCAGTATTTAAATATCAAAAAATTAAATTTTATTGACATAATAATTAAATAAGGGATTTGAGCGAAATGAAATAGAATCTGCGCGATAATGGATGGAACCCTGTAAAAAATAAAACTTCCGGAAGGTCGGTCTTCATTTTATTTTGCAGCTTGTTAAAGCCAAACAAACGGCATAAATGTGTCAAATTAATTTGAATTCCACCATGAAAATCAAGCTCATGCATTACTTATTTGAATGAACTATTTTTTTAAGTGAATTACTCTGAATGATAGTGTCCCTTGGGTTGTATTATTATGACGTCATTATTTTAAATCTAAACCTAAATTTATCATCATTTAGAGTTGAAATAAAACACGATAGAGTTGTGCGAATCCTCTACAACTTGTTTGAAATTAAAATTTATTTAACTATACAAGAAGAGAGGCTGAATATCCCCATTAATGATCCACTGCATGTTGACTCTATTTAAGACATATACAATATGGCTGCCTGAAAGTTTTTTGTGATAATTATTTGATAATGATGGGAAACCTAGAATGACTCATGAAATATGCATGATCACTGATTAATCGCTGTTTTCGTTAAAGCTCAATGACAAATCTCTAACTTAGCTTACACCATAAATAGATAATATATTCGAGATTGTAATGTGCATGGCATCTCAAATATGATCTGAGAAAACAGAAAGATTTGAATCGTCACGTAGTTTTAGTAAAATATCTTTGATTTTAAAGAAGTTTCATAAATTCTGTGTTACGGTTTGTGTCAAACATTTTCACTTAGGCACTAAATTTATGTTACCTAACACTACTTGATAGAATCGTTTATTCGATAAACCCTGCCAAAGTAAAATTGATAACTAATAGGAGTTCCATTCATTATCGAACCGATTCCATTTAGTTTCGCACATCATTAAAATTAGGTTTTTATATGTTTACAGTCTTGTGAGGTTCCAAATGTTGACTTTTCCAGAGAAATGTGGATTCTTTTTTTAACATATGTTGTAACATCATATTAACTTTTTGATAAACCCAAACATTTTTGGCGGTTCAAAACCATAGGCCCATTTAAAAACTCCTGCGCTGAATTTAAACACGGTATTGGTTGTTTCCATTTATTTCTGGATACTATTTGGTATATTTTTGAAAACAGAATTTTGGCGCGTTAAATTTTGATTACCCGTAGAAATGTGGATACCATTTTCAATGAACATAAGATAAATTTTTGACAAAGGTCATAATTAGGGGGGCTAAAATCTTCCGCGAAATAAACACACTCGCGTGAACATTTCCACTACTTTTATAAGTTACGTTTATTTCATCATTTAAATTTTGATGTTTCGAAACAGTCTTTGACATTTAAAAAATTGAGTTTTCCACATTTATGAATTTGTTTATAAAAAAAAAGGAACAAAATAATTCAATTGAATTAAAGATAAGTGAATTTTTTAAATATGTAAACTTATTATGAGTAAATCGTTTATAGATGATTTTTCACATAATAATGATGATCAAAACCGTCATAAAAGTTTCATTTGCGTTTTAAATTTGAGTTTCTATTCGCAAAAGTCCTCAACGTGTAGTATTTACGGCATTTATTTGCCTACTAGAATTATTATAGGCAGGATATATAAATAGTAGCTACTGCATTTATAATATTTTTACATGATTTAAGCTTTTTGGTATCCATCACAATCCTTTTCTTCCCAGAGCAATCAAAAATTACTTTCTTTAATGTTTGAATCATTTTCTAAACTCATTTTTATCATTTAAAAAGTTTATGCTAAAGTCTAACACTGTTCAGAAACATCAACACTTAAATCGTGAAATAAACGTAACCATTCAAAGTAGTGCAAAAAGCAGAACTAGCGTTTTTATTTCTCTGTATTGTTTTTAGCAATCTAAATTGACTTTCGTCAAAAATTTAATCTTATTTTCAATAAAAATGGTAGTCATATTTCTACTGGTGGTCAAAATTTAACCCGCCAAAATGATTCCACCCCATTTCCATGCAAAAACTACAACGTAAGCCTTAACCACGCAAGGGCCATTTCCACGTAAAATATAGAGCGCATGTGTAAACGTTAAGCATATTTCAACGTGAAAGTCATTTTGCCAAATATATTAGTCTATATAAAAGAAATATTATGTATTACCCAATGAACGATGCCTAGCGCATTTTCTCATGCAATGTTTAAAATTGGTGGTTACTTTGAGCACCATATGTCAGACTCGCATAACTTGTTTTACAAGTTCGTTGTAAGTATAGTCGATTAGTTTGATAGGAAACGAAGTTTTGAATACATAGGTTTTATAAAGTATCGAAAAAATAAAAGTAAAAAAAGTAATCGATGCAAGAACTAAGTTTACAAAATTCTATCATTTTGGTATAACCGGTTTTAATAAAAAGTGTGAACTGTCCCGGGTGTCCATTGTCTCTCAAAACTTGATAATTTACTGAAAAATCGCTCAACATAAACGATGTTACATTCAAAAAAGCAATATCATGTGACACTTTTTATGAGTGAACTGTTTTTGGAAATTAATTTTGAGAAGGATTGGGGGTATTATCTAAGTTTTTAACAGGTATGGATACACTCTAGTTTTAGCTTGCATATTCTAAAGCACTGAAAGTACTCACAAGCACATTTACTAATTAATTCCTTCGAGTCCATTTTTGTCCATACAAACACATTATACACGAAACATGTATCCGCAGGTTGAAGGATTAGAGATATACTACGTTTAACTTATTGCGTGCGGTTAGTTTATCATCACAGATGTGTAATTTTAAATCGGGGTTTTCTTGTTCATTAAATATTAATAAAATCTTTGAAGAAATTTTTTTTTCTTTTATATTTTAGATATTATAAAATTCATGTTCGCAAAACTTCGTTTCCGATCACACTTATCGACTATACTTGCAACGAACAAGTGCACCAAGTTGTCATTCTAAGATCTGATGGTTCAGTTACCACCAATTTTAAACATTACATGAGAAAATGCGGTAGACATCGTTCACTCGGTAATACACAATATTACTTTTACATATAGTAATCTATTTTGCAAAATGGATTTTACGTGGAAATTGTTCAACGGCGACGCGTGCGTTCTAAAGTTTATGTGGTAATGGTCCCTGCGTGGTAACGACTTACATGGTAAACGACTGATACCCGCCAAAATACTGTTTCCAATAATATACCATATAGTGTCCTGAAATAAATGGAAATAACCAATACCATGTTTAGACTTCGCATAGCCGTATTTAAATTGGCCTATGATTTTTAACCTCCAAAAATATGTGGGTTATCCAAAATTTTACATGGTGTTCCAAGATATATTAAAAAAGAACATTCTTCTCTGGGAAAGTAAACGTTTGGAACGTCAAACAACCGTAAACATAAAAACTGAATTTTACTGATATATGATAATGAATGGAAACCATGAATTTAAGTTAATTTTATTAGCCACGGATAAAAGTGTTATGCCAAACTTATAATCATTTACAGCAGCGATTCCCAAGCTTTACAAGCCGCGAGCAATTTAATCCTTTTTGAAAAGTTCGGGAAGCAAATGCCTTATTAAATTTTAATTAGATTAATCTTGTTCTAATCTCATTCAATCACCTCTAAAATATGTAATCACTCATTTTTAAAATCGCAATCAATTCATTATATAAAATATTTTTTAATGATTAATCGATTGTAAAAACCGTATCGATTAAAAAAAACTATTCTTAACAACAATTCAATTTTACTTCGATGCCAGTTTCTCGATGTATCGGTACAACGATGTAGTTCCCATTATCATAAGGGCAGAAAGGTTACTATATGTGCATCTGGAACATTGTTTGTTTTTTTATAATTGTCATCGCTCTAAATGACTGCTCAGATCTTTAGGTAGAACCAAACCTACTGTTTATTTTTGTGCGAAAGAACGCATGTTTTGAAACTGTTCTGCAGGCAGTTGTCGCCAAAAGGAAATGATATGGTAAAGTGACGGTGTTACATACTGTTCTCTAAATCACCTTCTCAGTGTAGAATTACATTTCAATTCAATAACCTATAGTTGAAGGTTTTCGTGTAACTGGTAAATATTTGTTTAGGAAACAAAAAAGGATTTATGAAGAGGGTGACATTATTCTTATCTTTTTTAAATTCATCAAATCTAGACTCAAGCGCCTCCAGAAGACTTTCCAGTTTCATCCGATACTGTAAAATGATTAAAGTGTTTTCTTGTAAATGTGCCTTGAGAGTCGGAAATGCATCTAAAATTCCTTCTTTAGGCTCTCTGATAAACAGACGAAGTTTAATTTTGAATGCACAGACTTCATCGCACAAATTTGTGAAGAGTTTGTCTTTTCCCCGGAGCCTCCAATTTAAACAGTTTAAATGAGACTTTATATCAACCATGAATGACAGATCATTCAGCCAGTCATAATTGAAAATATATTCCCGTTCTTTTTGTAACTCATCTGTTTCAGAAAGCAATAGATAAATACTATTTGTTATTGCTCAAAAAAATAACAGAACTTTTCTTTTTGAAATCCATCTAACTTCATAGTGTAGAAGTAGTTCGCCGTATTCATCGTTCATTTCCGATATAAACTGCCTGAACTCTCGCCGGTTCAGAGCACTGCTGCTGATTGTGTTGACACATCGAGCTACGACATCCATGACATTTTTTAAATTCAATGTTTTCCCACAGAGAGTTTCTAGGTGAAGAATGCAGTGATATTTATGTATTTCGTAATCTAGAAACTGTTCGAGTAATGTTATACATCTAGATTTAATACCCATCATCGCTGGAGCTCCATTTGTGAATATACTCACCTATTTTCCGCATTCCATATTGTTCTTCTCTCCAAGGTTTTTAAGAGTTTCGAGCAGATCGCTCCCTTTGATAGTTGAATGTGAAAACTCAAGTCCTAGTAATTCTATAATGAAATCAAAGTTTTTGTTAATTACTCGAACAAAAACTGCGACCTGAGCTGTATCAGAAATATCATTCAATTCATCAATTGCCATTGAAAAAAATATGTTACACTTTTTATTATGATCTTGTAATTGACGGTGAACATCACTAGCTAACTCTTCCAATCGCCAGGTCATCATATTATTTGATAAGAGGATCTGATCAATTTGTTTCGCAGTTTTTATCATCAAGCATTCTAGCAGCAATATTAAGAGCGAGTTTTATTATTTCTTCTGTATCTGTGAACCCCTTATTTTGCGAGCTAAAAGAAGAGCGATTTCACACGAAACAAAGACAGTACTCTTGCTATGTTCGTTAGCGTTTGTGAAAAACGATTGTTGAGTATCCAGAGAACCTTCTTTTTTATGTATGAACTCTTTCCGTGGATCCGAATTAATTCGGTATTTGACATTTATTTCTGAATGTTTTGTCGTAAAATGACGCACAAGAATATATTTTTTTGCATGTAAAACATAAAATCCGTATATCAAGCAAACAGGTTTTCCATGTGAGTTCAGAGCAAAAGTAAACTTATCAGTCCAATCTGATTTAAATTCACGACTACGATAATCTTAACCTTTTAGCTTCATTACAATCCTTGATTTTTGTTATTATTGTTGGTGTTTTGATGTATAAAATGTATATTCATATATGAAAATATTGTTATAGCACAAAATTGCCTTTAGTGCTAACACTTTAAAAGTTGTAGCATACAACAAAATTGAGTCGTGCGCACTTTGAATTTAAAAAAATGGTATACAATAGGTAATCTATAACTTATTGAGCCTATTTTTGTAGAAATAGATAATAAAGGAATTAAAAACCACAACAGTTTTAGATAATCACATGTTGAATATGGGCTTTAATTTAATCTTTTTTAAATTCTTTTAAATAAATTTAAAAAATTTCGAGCCTCGCGAGCATAAGCTTGGGAACCTGTAATTTACAGTATGCATAACAGAATGATAGGTCTATCAGAAGTTTTATTTCTAAATCCACGAGAGAGTTATAAATTTAACATTTTTTTCACATTATAATTTTTATACTAAAATTTTACAGTTGCAATCAATGATATTTTAAGGCAATTTACTCTCGTGTTTGATTCACCCAAAGGTTAGTTTTAGAAATAAATGAAATTCGATTCAGACAAAAATTGCCCAAACTGTTCAAAAAGAGCATTAATCATAAAAAGGAATTCAGGCATGCTTTGACGATTTCAAATTTTGCATTTATATTCCTATACCTCATCAATGCGCAATTAAATCTTATACCTTAAAATTTCATTTTTTGTTTGAAAATACGTCTACGAGCACGCGCACTTTGCGCTCCAAT
>JWZT01005317.1:0-29666 GCA_000827895.1 Thelohanellus kitauei
TGTGGACTTATTATTAAAAACATCAAAAATACTCTTGCTCCATACGTTGACTTTTTTATATTCTAATCAAATTCATAGATTCATACGTTTGTTGTTTTCGTTGAAAAAGTATGTTTACCTTCTACAATCTTGATATATTAATAAGAATATACAGTAGTCGTTGTTATAGAATTAGCTACCTTTGAAGTGAATTTCTCATATATCAATATTATTACCTTTAACACAGTTGATGTAGGTACATTTGTAGACATTAAAGGATGTTCATTTGTAACATCATGAAGCACATCATTTTCATGACCATGCGAATGTCGTGTAACATTCCAAAATATTTTGCCAGTTATAAATTCATCATTATTTATTTTGATATTAAAGCGCATTGATATTGTTTCATTATGTTCTACATGGATGCTGATATTTGATAGAAATGTAACATTAAATGGATCTGAATTCTCTGAAGAATTTACTTGAGGATTCTGTATTTATAAAAAGTCTTATGAACGTTATGTTATATAATCCAGTTATAGTTCGAACGGCCATCACTTTCGACACTAATTGTGTAATATTATCAATAGGCAGTGTTATGTTCAATTGGTCATCTAATGAAGTAAGAGTATAATTAGCAGTTATATCTTCAGTTAATTTATAAATGACTATTATAGGGAATCAAAGGAGAGATAAAATAGCCTGTTTTTCTCTGGTTTTGATTACTTTTCTAAATCATAATAAATTCTATACGGCTAAATCATTTAAAATAATAAGATATCCCAAAAACAGTCCAGATATCGTCAACATCAACAGATACTAAAATTAAGGATTAATCAATTATAAATAAAATATAAATATGGATTTCATATTAATACAAATTTCAAAATTTTCTTTCTAATAAAATATAAAAAAATGTGATAGATTACTGACTATAATTTGAACGAATTATTTGGTCAAATATGAAAATACTTCTTTTATCATTATAGTTTTGTTATTTAATAAGAATTTCATAAAAAGATATATTCGTATTAAACCAATAGATAGAACGAACTATTCTGGTAATTTTTCTATTAGTAATTGAAAGTTTTTAATGATCATATTTCTGGATGCACCAAATCATGAGAATGACATTTAATAGCACGCATGGTATTAATTCCATTATCATATCATTTAATATTATTTACAGATGTTTTTCAATCAGGTGTCTAATCTATATTTAACTATGTTATCATTTACATTAGATGTATATTTAATAGTTTACAAAAATTTATAATCCTTACTTTATATTTATTATGAAATAAATGCAAGACTGTTAATGTAACTTAAAAAGACTCATTAAATAAAATTGCGAAAGCCAACGAAGATAATACATTATAATTTATTGATAATGCCCTACATAACCAAATACTGATTAGATTTTACATCGATTCGGATCAAAGTAAACTCAAATTTTAAAAGATTAAAGCATCTACTTTCGCTTTTTTTATAGCTTTGGGATATTAATTGTAAAAAATTTGAACACCATAAGAAAACGTTTGATTATTAATTAGAATATATTTCGTTAAGATATTTGTTGTATTATCAAAATTATTATTAAAATTAAGTAATTTTAATTGCTCCTGTTTCATAGGTTAATATTTATATTATATTATTTGATATTTTATTTTATTCATTTATTAACTTTGACATTTAGAGTTAAGGTATCGGGCTTGTTACTTCATTATATCTAGTGTTATTTATCTGTCAGATATCACTTTGACTCTGCATTACTTTATCTAACGATCCTCTATTGACGCGTAATCTCATTTAAGAATAAATCTTTAAAAGTAATTAAAAATTAGCATCATATAGGTTAAACTTAGACCGGGTTTTGCATATATTGTGAAACAGCGTGAGTATCAATATGGGAACCTTAAGAGGATCTGATTTAATTTTTTTCCTAAAATCTTTCCTATTATGAAAAAACTCACCAAAAATAAAGAACAAAGATCTAACGCTGTAATGAATGCATTTACCGGGTTTTGCATTCAGCACAGCAAAATATTTTTTTCTGTAGGAACGTTTTAAACCATACTTGTCACAATTCGAAATATTTTTGATGACTATATGCATCAAAGAAATTTGCAGAGCCTGATAAATTATTTGAATCGATTTAAACCCTCATAGTTTTTTTAAGTTGACAAGTGAAAGAAAGTGAAAATTTGAAGAGCATACTCCTAGTGGTGTCACATATTGCTACGCGCAGTGTCTCAGCATGTACTCAAAACCCAGTAATTCTTTGATATCCATCCGCCATTGTAGATTGAATTTGTTTTTAAAGTTAAAACAAAATTTACAGAGATGGGAAATGCGCTAAATCTGTCAAAACCTCCCGAATATATTTGGTAAAACATATTATTGAAATGAGGATGTTAAGCAGAAGGATACTTCCGAATTTAGATCTCTTTATTCGAAGCTCTCTATATTATTTTTTAGAATCAACAGATTAGCACGATTGCAAATCTATATATCCTGGGTTTATTTTGAAAGCAAATGTTTGAGAAATATATTACCAAGATGGGGTTTAAATGCCTGTTTTAATCAATAGACAACTGTATCGTATTCTATTTGACAGATTAATATTGACGATTCTCAATAATTTTAACTGTTTCTAAAAGACGTCATTTTCTGCTAAATTGGAAAATGATCACTCTTTATGGCCTAGAATCGCTTCAAAGCCACATTAAATATTGCAAATGACACAAAATTATCACTCGTTCAGCGTAAAAATGTTTTTATCATTTCCATGTTAATTTTCGTATTGATGTTTCTTGTACCCAAAACTAATATTGGCAGCTTCAACTATTTTTAACATTTTGGAATGCTCTTTATTTTCTTATGGAGATAATTAATTGTAATTATATTCATCAAATTTTGTCATGATTTAATCATCAACATCCTCGCGATTTTTCAAATGTCAAATTCTTTGCCGAGTTTCTCGGGAGTTATAGCACATATGTATCTGTACTTTTTATGCTCTCTAGATGAAGCATTTTTCAGGAAAAGAGAATGTTTTAATTATAGTTTAAAATCGCACTTTCTACATATAGAGAAAATCCTGCATGTCCATTCATGAGGATCTTTATATCTAGCCATAAAAAATATATCTGAAATCGTGTTTTCGAACCTTGATTTTCATTGTGCAGATAATTTTTATGTCCTATTATCATTAGATTATGAATTTACAATATATTTGGTAATGTTACTTCGTGGAATAATTAATGTCTGCTGTGAAATACGCTGACTTTACGTTTGTAAGTAAATGATAAAAGGTATTAAAATACATGTAAGAATTATAAATTTTGGATTATTTAGTTAAGGGAAGAACATTAAAAGAAAGACTGATTATGAATTAGGACTTCAAAATCCATTATAGATTAGCAATATATGAATGTATTATTTACCTTGGCGAATGTCGAATTATTAAGAGCACGAAAAATGATACGCGGGCTGTTTTTTTGGGGTTCTAACATTTTTAATAAGTATATATATCATTTTGATTTTCATATGTAACAAATATATGTTCAACATACTAGACACTGTTTAGGCCTGTTAACATTCAAAATATTAGTCAATGGAAATTGAAATAGAATACATTCTAATTCTTGTATTCATACCTTAATAACTGTATCATCATGGCTATTTGTTGATAATTTAAATGCTACAGAGAATCATAAACCAAAAGTAATTTGTTTGGAGCTAAAG
Organism: Thelohanellus kitauei; assembly: GCA_000827895.1. Lineage (NCBI taxonomy): Eukaryota > Metazoa > Cnidaria > Myxozoa > Bivalvulida > Myxobolidae > Thelohanellus > Thelohanellus kitauei. The sequence goes on from JWZT01005317.1 coordinate 3,730, forward strand.
AATAATCTCTCAGTATCATAGCAATCGAGGTTTTAATAACTTCTAGGGCTGTGTATATATTAAGTGAAGTCCTCATGACTTATATGACACTTATCTCACAGATAACGTATTAAAATAGTTCGAGCTAGTAGAGCACATTGACCGAGTAATTTGTTTGAGAGCGAGGTGCACATCATGTGGGTGCATTGATCAGATATTTCATACTTCTGCGGGTTTCAAAAAATTGAAAGCTGATGATTGAACTATCAGACAGTTTACGAGCGCCATTTTGGCATCTTTATCGTGTATATTAGCCGAAATCAACTAATTTGTCATTAAATATATTACTATTTGATGGTTTTTTAGACTTAAACACGGGTTTATCTAATAGCAATATCTAAGATCAAATATTTGCTAAACGTATGACAAAACATTAAAGCCATATCATTGAATTGCAATATAAGGATTCAGTACCCTATTAAGAGTATGTCATCATCGTCCACCGCGTGTATTATCATTCAATATTTGTTACGAATATCGTAAAAATATATCATATCAAGTAAAATGCTATGAATTTAGAAGTAGGGGAAACTGGTCCCAGTCTGCTGCTTCCCATCGAACGAATTCCGATTTGGTAACGTAGCTTTAGTGGGCAGAGGAATGGGGGTGAATATTCAGCAGGGTCGAGCCTTGCACAACCTTAACTGCGCGCAGAAGGGTACATCCCTGGAATACTACCCAACAAGTATGTTGAAAACGACGCATTCGCGGTTGACTTAAAGTAAGTTAAGAAATTCACCGGAGAAAGGTTTGTACACTTCCAATGACCGTTGTCAAAAAAAAGAAGTACGGAGAGTGGTGCGGAAGAATTATGCCACATAAGAAATATCGATAGAAATGTAATTATTTATCAAAGTAAAAATGCATATAAAATTTCCTTCATACTCTATTAATTTATTGTTAAGGAAACTTCTGCAGATATTTCAAATTTATAAAAAAAAGAAACGATATTTTGATGTATTTATCAGAATAAATAATTTGGATTTCATCTTTCGATTATAAAAACAAAAAAATGACTGGCTGAGTATTTATTCGAGATCAATTTATGAAGCAGTTAATAAATGCATCAGAACAGTTGAAACTCAAACGTATTAATTTTCAGTGATGTAATTCGCAATCGAGAGGATTTAGTGTATTCGTTTAAATTGTTTACGTTTTTCTATTGGTAAATTTTTTAATATTAAGATGGTTAGGAAATAAGTATTCAAAGATATTCTTCTGTTAAAAAAAGGGTGATAAGATAATAAGTTTAGGTATCTAACCGTTTACGTCCCTTAAAATTATACATATTCTGGGGTAAAAAATATGATTAATCATTTTCAAAAAAAAATTCAAATCTTAATGGTATAGGTCTGCTGAATATGATTGTATGTTTTTGAATCGAATTTAATCAGAAATTTCTGAGCTTGGCCGAAGACTCCAATTTTATTCAACCGTGGTTCGGTGGATTCAGGCACTGTATGTCATTTTAACAAAATGAAAACAAGGCTATAATAGATAAATACAAGACTGATTGAAATGGCTCAGTATTCATAGACTTGATTTATCTGTTTATTTCAGAGCTAATCAGCCGATTTTCAAGATTGTTCAATTGATTTTTCATTAAACTGGAATCGGTATCTACTGTTTTGATCGAATAGAGAATTTTAGAGTACATAATTCAATGGATGAGCAACTCTTGATGCCAAATGTTTGTTTTTACGCTGTTATCTTAATGATAGAATGACAAAACAAGATATTTCTAACAAAATCAAAAGTCAAATTATTGCGTTGAGCTGACAATTTCACGAAAATGTGACATACTTTTTACATTTTTAAAAATTCCAATTAACAAAACATATTGAAATAGAATTGATGAATTAAAGTTTAATATTCAATTTGACCCTCTTCTGTGCAATAAAGCCAGGTATAACGCTTTCTTCATGGCTACAGAATCCCATAAAGTTCCTTGATGTAACAATATTAAAACGTAATTCATGTTGCTCAAAAACTTTTCTCTGTTTTTACAATATGCTGTTTGTTGTTATAACAATGTTTTTAACCAAAAATTTAGATTTCCATTTGTTTTTAATTTGAATATATCACTGATAACTTTTCGAATTTATGAAAATATTAGAAACCGCCTCTCCGCAGAGCGAAATATTGATTTACCACGGTCGTTTTAAAGATGTTTAAGACACTCATTGGTAGTATTTGTTCTGTCTTTTTAAATATAATATTCTATTTAAATCGAATTCGTATTGATTTACTTAAATTTATTACATAAAAATTTATTTGAAATTACTGTTACAATTAACAATTTAATATGAGACCAGTGTGACACTACACACATATTTTGGGCATGAATAAATTGATAAATTTAACGGTGATATGAAAATAAAAAGGTGTCTAAAATCGTTAATGAAACTTGTCTTATATCTCATAAAACATGAACAAAACGCCTTCAAATTCATGATATCATGATGTTTAAGATTTAAAATAGATTTTTAGGAAAATCTATTTTAACATTATCCAAAGGTATAAATATAGGTCAACATTTAATAATAATTTAACTTTTATAAATCGACGTACTCCAGATTGGATATTATGTCAGTCATTACAAACTTATTGACAGTGTTAATATTCGTCGGCTCGGAACTTCCATAATTATCATTCACGTGCTAGCTCACTTTCTTGCCTAAAGATCACCACTTCTGAATGCAACTTCTGCGAAAAATCAAACAAATTTTTCTAAGCACTTGAATCTGTATATCGTTTAAATAAACGACAAAATCAAAAATGTGTTTCCTCTTTTTCATTGATATCTACCAAATTTATGGTTTTGGTTGGTGTAAAACCAACTATTCACTCAATTATTTGATACAAATTATTCTGTATTAACATTATTTAAATAAAAATATTAATTCGTTGAAATATGTGAATTTTGATAAAAACAGATTACTTATTATTGTTTCTGATGTTGAATAACAAGATTAAAAATATCTCGTCACACTAACCATCCTACAAATCCAATTCATATATCATTTACGTTATATCGTTATTTACGCTACAAAATATATTTACATTGTAAACATTATGTTAGCATTAAAAATATTCTATATTTTCTCTCTAAAAACACGCCATACAAACTTATATGTAGTGAAAAATTTTTTTATATTTAAACGAAAGTATTCATATAATCGAAAGGTCATATTTAAACAGCCGCAGATATTACATTTCTACTATATTTTTTTTAAACATTCAATATTTTTTAAACTACTTTTACAGGATAAAAAATTGTTTTCTGAATTCAACATATAAATCGTTCATGGACTTAGATCATATTTCCAAGTTCTCCTATTTTAAAATACATGGTTTCTTGATAAAAAAGGAAGTTTTGTCATTAAATGTAGAATTTGGGGATATTAAATTTTAATTTTTGTAATTTCGAATAGGAAAAATTTACCACAAAAGTCGAAAAGTACTCATCATTTATCATTTTAAATATATATTCAAATTACGTATAAATATATGTTTTTTTTTCAGACAATCCTGCAAAAAATTTTTTGTGTTCAAAATAATTTTGACGATCTGGAATGTTAATGAATCTGTTTGCATTTGGAATTCGATTTATTCAATCATTCTGTGATTTTGGTAAAAAAAATATGAATATTCTTTTCCATTTACAGAACATTTTCCCGCTTGGATTGAGAATTTGACGTTCGAGTTGACTGCAAACAACATCTTGGTATACAGCTTTATAGAATTTTATAAACAACACCTCTTCAATAGGTTAAATTATCAATCACATATATCATATTTTCAATTGCTTTTGGTTAAAAATATTCATTATGTTTATGAATAAATCATGTTAAAGATCATTATTTAAAGTTCTTTCTGAAACTTAACGGACATAATTGAATTTCCGAAGACAGAACAACAAACCATTATATTATTGGATTTGATATTTTTCAATCTTTAATTTGATATTCGACTTGTCTCCGTTACAAAATTTCGGCACATCTAGAAGTTAAAATATCTTTTATCTATTAAAGGATAAATCTTTTACTGGTCTAGTATTCAAAGTATTGAACTACATAATCGTGTCTTTCTTGAAAGATGCTTAATATGTTACATCGCTCGTGAATAAATTTTTTTAACATAATAATTATATTTGATTAAATACGTGGCTACAGTGTTTTAGCGTATTCTTTTGATTATAATGTTAAAATAAAACGCTGTGATGGATTTTGTAAAATGAGATATCCTGATTTTTCGACGATGCCACATATAATAATTCCTTATTCCAATCGTACAATTTTGCGTGATTCCGTCCGTTTTGTGATTTTTTTAGAAATTTCTGAAAATGTTTGCATACTTTAGTAACTATGGAAATTTTTACATTTAAACATCATGGAAATAGCTGAAAGACAGATATTGTTTGATATGTCCTTTTGTTATATGCTGAAAATATTCATTGTATGTACTATTATAAGTTACTCTGCTGTTTGTTTTCTCCGATATTTGTGAGTTCCCAATTTTTTCTATTTTTAGATTTTTGTGAACATTGATTTTGCTGGACAAATTCAATATTGAATTGACAAAAATTTCAATATTATCGAGAAACCATAAAAATTTATCTAAATTAAATATGAAAAGATTAAGAGATTCACAGATCTCAAAACAATGATAAATGAAGATAAAAATAAATTTATTATGATTTGAACTATATCTCGATGTACCATACTCAAGCCTGCAACATAATAAATAAATGTTACACTAAATTATATGTCGTTTTACAAGTATTACCTTTGATACACACGATAGAGGCTAACTCAATTCGATATTCTGGTTGTAAAATATCAGAAAAGGCATTTCGTGATTTAGCTGACACATAGACTATTATTTTAATAAAATATAGAAGATCGTATTTTCTGAAAATATGTAATGAATTAAAACCACAACACTGCACAAGAAGCTTTGGATACATTTACGGGGATGCTCGACCTGTTGAAATCAAAGACTGGAATTGAATTTGAATAATCACAAATGGTGCACTATATGCTTCAGAATCTGTGAGTCTAATTTTATCTGAAATTAAATTTTTTTAAAAGAGTGGTATAGACTAATGATGATGTTTGTGGACACTCCTGTGTCTATGAATGATGTATATTACAACACAATCGCTTATTTTATAAATTTGTCTATTAAAACTCCCTGTACAATAATCATTGTTTATAGAACTGACTAAAATGTAGTCATATCTATGCATTTGTTATAATATTTCTATCTTTATTAATTTATTTCTAAATATGTATCAAAATGATAGTTGTATGAAAGTTTATCCTTCTTTTGATAAACATATATTTACAACAAACATATATAGATTTTGCATAACAATTTTGTGATCTAAAATGTTCATAAAGACTCTTTGTTCGTAATCGTCAATTTATCGGCAAATGTTACATTAAAAACGAGCAAAACATTAAATTTATCAAAATATTATTAATAAGTTTTCATTTAAAAATAACGACCTCACTCAGTAAATTAAAATATTACCCTTGAAACAATTTTTTGGAAAGAACTTTCAAATGTATAAATATCATTAGAGTCAGCTCCTGTTAAGTGAGGAGCATTTCGGCCATCACGAAATCTGAGCTGTATTTCTATGTCTGTAGATATCCGAAATTAATATACATAGCCACATGCAAGGAGGACCGAATGAGGGTGAGCACTTAACCTGATCGACTGTTACCAAACAAAAATTAATAAGACAAGTAGCATATACATAGGACTTGAATTAATCAACTTGAATTAAATTAATTAAAAAAACGAAGTGTAAAAAATACAATCTACATATCATAACATAGCTTAATATTTCAGCTAAAAGTGTGAGTGAATCCATTTTTACCAGATGAACATAAATAGAACTGAAACTTGATTTGGAGCAGCATTTACTCAAACCTTACTTGAAAGTTAAAAAATGAGTGAAGTTTATATATGCAAAAAATACAAGTTTTTGAAAATTTGTATTAGTGCGGCTAATATAACCGATATTTCAATAGATCGCAAACTCAGTTATTAAACTTATAGGATGTTGTGTTTTAATAAATATTTTTAATACAAAAACGTGTTGCTAGATTGTATATGTAATAAAACGGAAGATAATTGTTTTGCCGATTATGCTTTATCACATATAATTATGATAGTTACTTTTTAACATGTTTTGCAATAATTTGTATTTGATAATTTGCAAAGAAAGAGGTAGTATTACTTATTCAAACACTGTTGTTTTTACGCAGTGAAAATATAGCATTCAATTCGAATCTAAATTTTATCTAATCAATTATGTAATGGTGAAGATTCAGAATTGTTTTTATCTTTATATGAATGTATTTCTTTAACCAGGTTTGTCTGATATATCGAGAGAATTCGATATATGATTAGCTTGTTTTTGGTGTCAAAGACTGAATACATATGCTTTTAAAAATAAAATTTAATGTATGCATAAAATGGTAAAATACAAATAGTTTGCATTATTTGGAAATATATGGTTTTTATTCGAAATTTATTTTCCTATTAAATGCTCTTTTACAGTTTAATATATATCTTCCCATTTATTATTTAAGTGGTGTAATTTGCAATTTCACTCAAAAATGAGTTAGAGAATTTAAAAGATTCATCCCAATCAAAAATGATCAATGTGACGGAATGGATACATTTAATGTCTATCCATATATAACGTGATACATAATCTGAAATGTCTTTAAAATAAATTTTGAAACTATTTGATATCATTTAAATTTTTGATTCTCACTTTGAGTCATTCTATAAGATATACTATACACATGTGATTTAATAATAATTATTATATTATATTCTCAATTTGTTCAAGGGATATACAGAAAATTCTTATTCTATGAACTTTTTTGATGAATGAAATATAACGTATTAAATTTTTCATATCATTATAACGGAGAAACTCCAGGAGTTGTTAGAATATGTTAGATTACAATTATTAAAACATTATTCAAAATGTGTAACTTGACGTTAAATGAAATGCCGTGTTCTACGTATAGCCTATTTATCGTTGATGCGGCATTTATTATCTCATTAGCATAGATCCCTCATTCATTTTATTCACAATTTTTTAAAAGATATTTTTCCATGTTGATACAAATATATTTTATTTCATTTAAAATAAAATAATTTCTATAAACATTAGATTGATACTCATGCTTTAATGCATTTAAAAAAAAATGATGAATATACACATATTATTCGTGAAATCATATTATGGTAAAATTATGGAATGTTATTCGCAAACTAATGAAAGATTTATCAATATTATATATGATGATAAAAATAGTAGATTCTATAAATCGCTAAAATTAGAAAATGATAAAGAGAGTTAACACTCTGAAAAACCAAAAAAAAGTCATAAAAAACGTTTGAAAACTAATTAAAATTAATGAGTATACGCGTAGTATACACACGATTGGTAAAGTATCTAGATGAATCAACATTCATAGAATTACTTTTTTAAAAACCTTATAAATATACCAAATTTCTATCAAGAGAATATATTCTTCCATTTCGCAGATAATTTTTAAAATATAGAAGACCACTTATGTATGAAAATTATTAGATATATTTTAATATAATTATTTACAAATATTTATTGTAGGTCTTTGCATTGGTTTTGCGCATTTGCTTTCAATTGGCATTTTATAACTTTACATTAAGCCATATTATATTGGATTTTACATTAATATCATTAATATTTGCCTTTTTTAGGAAAGAGGTATTATTGCGTTTGAGAAATACATTTAAATTTGTTTGAATTTGTATATAATTAAATGTTATATTTGAATGAGAATTTCAAATGCCTGATATCGAAATTCTTGTCAAATGACAAATCAAACACAATATGCTTGAATTTATACACAACCTTTATCAGGGCCTTTTCAAAATATATTTCATTTATACATTCACTTTAAATATCTTTTAGATTGATTATATATTTTGTAATTTCAACCAGTGGCTGATAAAATTTTAAACCGGTGAGATTGATGTATTGGATGCTGCAGCATAGTAATTTTGTTTTGACGACCTATTCGCTTGAGTATTGATTTTAAATATGTGTAGATCTAGATAAAGCTTTTTAAATTTTCTATTCGGTGAATTCGATTTTTATATGCAATGCTAAAATTAGTCATTTTAAAATTCTTTTATAATATCCTTTCGTATGTAAAAAGATTATTAAATGACTTTTTCATACTAAAATATATATTATTTTTGCCAGCGCTAAATTAAATTTAATAAACGAAAACCCTCAAATTTGCAACTATAATGGAAATTAAACCCACGGAAAAATATATTGCCAAATATTGTATATTAATTTCTATAATTCTATCTATGAACATCTTATTTAACCCATTCAAAGTGCTTTTTAAATTATACATATAAAAAAAGGTTATATATTCTTGATTAATGTTAGTTTATTGATTTAGACATCCATCAAAAATACACAGAATATATGTCGTACTTGCACTAAGAATATTTTGATTATTGAAGACAATCATTTGTATTCATATTTATTCAATAATGTGATAATTATCAAGAAGTATTTTTTCTCACCAATATAACGGACAGTTCTTTGTTTTTCATTATACCATCACATATTATAAATAAATCTATAGTATATTTATAACGATGAAATGATTTTCAGCCTAAATACATTGATTTATTTCGGTTTGCATCAAAAATATAGAGAATAATCAGATAAAAATTCTAGTAGCTAATCGACATGAATTCAAAAACTGAATGAAAACTCTTCAAATCACAAGGTAATTTATTGAACGATGTTATAAGATTAATCTCTCCTCAATGAATTGTTTTAAAGATTTACTTCGTTCTTTATATGTGTATTTTGACATTTATGTTTGTAACAAATTAACTATCTGAATCATTACAATTTTTCAATAAAGATGCCTATGAATTTGACTTATAGAAATTTCTTTATATTATATTTAAAATTTTTATTTATTTTTTACACGGATTTTGGTAGATTATTATGAATTTTAGATTTATTTTAAATAAGTGTTTTGTGTTCAACATTTTCGAGATCTATGACAAATATTTTAAATGAGAACGGGCCAGAACGCTTTAAAATTTATTAAAAAGACGAGTATTTTCTCTTGGGATATTTTTACGTTCTTACATTTATTCATTTGCAAAACAATTTAAAATGGTGTGTGTTAATTAATGAATCATCAAATCGTTTTATCTTCTTTTTTGTTATTAATCTGTAACTTATATAATTCTATAGATTAAATTATTTGGTTGAAGTTGCTTGACTTTGAAAAAAGCCATTGTATAAACAGGAATTACATATACATCTCTATTTCATCATTAATGTAATCTGGTTTCATAAACCACATCGCTAATGTCTAACAAAATAGATAACAAATTTTTAGGATATTCACACTCTAAGACTCTTGCGTACATAACCAAAGGTTTCCGCATCCAAATAGTACAATCAGTTACAGATATCTGACTATGAACTGCCGTTTTTTGACAATATATATTTTTATGGATGATATTAATGCAAGAAATTATAATACTCTTCCATCTCTAAAAAGTAATATATACAACGTAGTTATGATGAAAATTGACAATTTAAATAGATTTTATTTCATTGAAGTCTAAAACGGTTTGTAAATTGAAAAAAAAACTGAAATATTCAAACACATTATCCAGACTGAACTAGTAGTATGAATGATGAATAGTTATCGTTTTTGACATGAATATGTTTTAATGTAAATCATTCATTAGCCAAAAATAATATCGACTTCAGCTCAGATCTAAAAAAACGATTATGCATGTTTTTACATGAATAGGAGAAATAAGAGTTAAGAGGAATGCATGGAAAATCTTAGATTTAAATTTATAAGTTGAAAGATTGCAGAAACATTGAATGATGCTGAAGAATTTTCGAACGAAAAATTATGTAGCCTTAAACAATCATCTCCAAATAGAGCAAGAGTTTATTTGCTGTCATCATTAATTGCTTTCTTTCATTTAAAGAAACTACGTAATACAATATTTTATTTGCATACATTTCTGACTTCGAAGTGTTAATATCATAGAAAATATACAATATAATTATGGTATATATGGCAATTATGGAGATCGTAGAAATTTGTTCATTTTATAAAGATGTTCCAAAAGGGGGTTGTTTTCTTAAAAAATTTTAACAAATATAACAAATCGATATTGAATATTATAGTTATTTATCTCTTAGATATTAAGTATTTTTGTTATCTGCTATTTTACTGAGATGTTTCTGGTTTGGCTTTTGTTAAATATTATATATTTATATCATCAATAATAGCTGTTGATGTTATATCGGGCATGTTATCTGCTTGCCTGTTATGATTATAGTATCTCATTCAACAATACCATACATCACTTTGTATTCAACATTTTTCTGTAATTTCCGAAGTGTAATACCATATTTTATTTTACCCCATAATCAATCTTTCTCAAGTCTTAATTAGAAGAAGATAAAATGTGTGTTTCAACTTAATTTTTTGGATTTAGTATATATTTAAAAGTAAAGTCTAGATAATAAATTTTGATCCTTTATAACGCAGAAAAACTCTAAGGATCCTCGAATATTTATACGCGTATATAAACTGAAGTGAAATACCTTATCTTCATCAAGCCGAATGATTACAGAGTACATTAATAGTTTGCTGTGTTTTTTATCTTAAAATTTTGAATAATACCAGCATCTACTGGATAAACATTGTTCTGTTATTTATTTAGGATTGAATTTTAATATCATTCAAGTTTTGTTAGACTATAAAATGAGGACAATTTTATAAAAGAAACAATAATTTTAGTTACGATTTATGAAGTTTCCTTCCGCATTAAAATATTTCTTTAATGAAAATATCAAGTATCATTTATGCATTCTTATTTGCATGAGAGTGAATTCAACTAAAGTTTATCGTTTTTAAGCCACTAATTTTAGATATTTCTTTCTGATAGTAGCAGTTCATTATATCGATACATACTAAAGCATAGTACAAATTATCAATATTTTTTTTAATATTTTGATCACCAAGATATGGTTCTTTTGAGATAAATGTTTTTTTTGTGTGTCATTTTATAAGAGAGAAACGTTTCATTGGCATTGATTGTATCTCTTTCATCATAGTTTTAACTTTTTTGGATATTTTAGATTTTACTATCTATCCAGCCACTAACATATTTGCACTAGCTACATCTCCAGAAATCATGTTTAATTAAATTCTGTTTTCTGTTTTTATCTAGAAATCTAGCTTGATGTACATTTAAAATTTTGAATTTTTAACCTATTCATGAGTTGTTGTTCTTTTTGATGAAAATACGGCCATTAATCGTTATTTGAAGGCATCTGTGACTTTTAAACCAAGCGAACATTTTACTATCAATTTCATAAATATTTGGTTTTATCATTCATATTATTTTCTAGGAAGTCATTAAATTTAATACTATTGCTTATTTTTATATATTTTATTAAATTGTAGAATTTCCAATGTTTAGATTTTAAGTAATTCAGCTCGTTTTAGACAAGACTCTCTCAAATTATTATTCCATGCATTTACAATAAATATCCCCGATTTTATAATTGTTTCACATATAGAACTACAAAATTTTTAGATGATCTTTTATCTCGGTGCAATAAATTTGTTCGTAGAATTTCTAAATAAAATTAATTAAATAAAAAAAAATTTTTAAAAATTCAATTCGATTATTCAAGTTATAATTTTATAGATAAAGATTTCACCGATTCAGCATAAGTGAAAATGAGTAAGCCTGTCATCACTAATATGCATGTTATTTTCTAAAAATATACAAAAGATAAGTTCGTTAGATCGAAATTCTAGTGTAAAGAACTTTTCTTAACAATTTATATTGCGTACTATAAAATAGGATCAAAACAGTTCCCTATATCCGGTCTTTAAAGCTGATATATATAAGATTTCATATGTTTACGGAATTAACATAAAGATAAGTTTATTCATGTATTCACAACGTACTGCCAGGAAAAAACGATATTATCATAGTTTTAACAACAAATACAAATAACATACCTGATTTTCCATTTACTCATTCGTATCGAAGTAGAAGTCTATGTACTTACTTTTCGTATATCTCAAACTTCTGTTTCGTTTGGGTTGTTGGTTCATCGTAGATATACTTCTTGAATATACATAAGAGAATATTCGGTCTATTTAATATTGTAAAAATGAATTCGACTCTCTGATATAAAACTAAATATAACAAGATTTAATGAAACGAGGCTATTTCTAATACTTAACAATAAGGAATGTAATTTCTAAACAACGTTTGTGTGATATCCTGTTTTTTTAATCCTTTATAACTAGCTTAATTCTAATCAATTATCAATCAGAATTTATGTAAATGGTTAATATATTCAAACAAATAAATAAATCTTACTGATATTGTGAATAATGAATTTGTTTTGTGGCTTAATTGATCATTAATGACTATTTATAAGAAATTGCAACACCTATCTCGTACCGACTGAATTGAAATGCCAGAAACCCATTCACAAATAATTTTCAGCCTTTTGTAAAACTAAAAAATATGTGATATTATTTTGATTTTTATAGCAGTCAGTCTCAAAATTCAGAGAGCTTAGTGATCTTTCAAACAACTTCGACTCTCGTCTTTGTAAAAAATATACAGAGAATAAAATCTTATAGAATCTAGCAGATTAAAATTTATGTCACACAAATACTAAATATCAATTTCGATGAAGATTTATACTCGATACAAAACATCTGAAAGAAATTCAGACATTAAATCTTTGACTATAATTTTCCCATACTCGAAGATATTGGGTTAATATTATTTATCATAAAATAAACATTTATATTGTGATAGATCAACCTGGCAATTTTAGTTGGAGTACCATTATGACAATACAAATATATAAGATAACCTAATAAATATCCAATAATCTATTAAGAAGTGTAAATTTTTTTTTAGTATCAATTCTACTTCTAAATAATCAAATCTCAGAGAAACGATCCGAAGATAGTGAAATATTTTGCAATCATTTTTAAATTTATGGTAGTCTATCAATCAAATCTTCGATGGAATTAGCTTATTTCGACCAGATATGTATATATCTATGTATATCATAGATCATGAAAACAGTTATATTTAATAATCAAATAACATTTGTAAATGTTCGATCTATTTAATAATCTTTGCAAACGATATACAAAACGTTGTCACAAATAAAATACAAAAATTTCACAAGTTTTATATTGAAACTTTAATAGTGAATAGTTTTAAATTTACAGACCTTCGGATATTTTAAAATGTTAATAGAGTGAAGTATATACATATATTTCCTTTAAGAGGAATCAGTTTGTGAAAATTCATGTTTACGGAAATCCGACAAGGAAGTTATTGATTATAATTTTGGTTTATGCTAAAAAATATATTAACTAAAAATCTTCATCATACATATAATCTATTCACAAACAGCTTATTAGATGTATGTGGATTTAGGAATTTTGGGGAATACCCTTAAATTTTAAAAACAAAGAATCTAAACAATGCACAATCAACCTTTTTTTACTCACATTCAGACAGTATTAACATTTTTGAAACAAACTACATTCGATTAGTTTGCATATATGGTTTCCAAGTTTTTCACTTTTGTTGTACTTGATAAAATGAGATTGACGGAAAACTGAAAGTTTACAAAACATGGTTAATTATCCATCTCATGACACTATTTGTTTATTTATGGCAACATATATTAAATAGATGTAAAAGAATATAAATTGGTTCAAAGATTATCAAATAGGTTCAAAAAGCATTAAATTGTTTACGAAGAGTATTAAATAGATTTAATTAACGTAATATATACGATAATTTTTGCTGATATAAAAAACTGAAGTTTCTCGAGGAAAATAAATTATTGTCAAATATACTCATGATGATCTCAATCCCCATAAAAAATGGAATTTTCTGTTCTTTTTACAAATTAAATTACTTTAATATCACCATTTCAAGAAACCGATAACTAGAAGCAATTCATGATATTTCAAAATTGACGACAACATTTATCTCATTAAACGTATTTTAAATGAAATAAACTACTTTTGTATATATTTTTTTTTGAAAATCAGGATATTAAAGAAATTCGAACTCAACTACTCTAATAGCAAGTAAATCTCCGATAATATGTTTTCATAAATATTATATATATATGATAATGTTAACCCCAATAATATATACCATAGTTCAAGTTAGGGATGATTTAAAATGTCTTAATAAACATTGACACATAAACATCACATACATAGAAGACTTGTTAATGCGGTGAAGATTGAGCTGAGATGTAAAAAACATTTTAAATACATTCACATGCATTACGTTAGTATGACACCCCCAAATTAGAGAGTATGATTCCATTTTAACAAATTCGGATTCAAGAATTTACATATATCTTTAACTCATAACAAGTCACAGTTCCGTTTCATTCTAAGTAAATTTATCGATATATGTTATCATAAATGAAGATTCATTCCTTCTCATTCTGACTAATAAAATCGACATATTTGAATGGAAAGATAATTATTTAACATATCGTGTGCCATATTCCAAAAGTTAATAATATTGGAACATACATATTCAACCTAAATTTGACGAAATGTACTGGAGTAAACTTACCAAATCGAAGTGTTTTAGGAATACAATATAATGATTAACATTCAAAGAATAAATATGTAAGAACAACTATTTCGTTAAGCAAATGTTCTCATAAAATCCTAATATTTTAACATCAGGCTAATGTAATTTGTAAAAAGAAAACCTTGAAATGACTGATTCATTATCATCATCTTTTCGAATATGCTTAATATTATTATTCAGGGAAAGCTTATATAGATAATATTTATGACGATCAATTTTAATAATGAAAATTGTAACAAATATGTAACTTCCAGTAAAGTGCACAGCTGTATGGACACGACGCGAGTGCACTTATTCGAGTGTGCATATATCTGAAGTCAATATACATGGAAACAGTATAAAAGGACACATACTGATTATGCAGTTAACCCCAGTGTGCGCTTAACAGCAGTTAGCTTAACAAGAGTTATCTATATACACAAAATGAGCATAATAACATTTGAATGGAGGAGTAATTTAATAATGTTGCCCATATATTATCATATTATATAATAACAATGTTCTATGATGATCACATGGTATGTTCATAAAAATATATATTTAGTTTTTTTTATAACTCTGTCCAAATTTGTAATCCTTAATATTAAATGTATTATTTTTTCCACTATTTCGATAGAAGTCAAAACATCACACAACGAGTGTCTTTGATAGTTTTTGAAATCAAATTTAAGAAAAAAATTATATCATTTTTACATTGGTTTCAAACAACTGAAAAACTATCTTTTACTTTAACAAATATCGTGAATATAGGTCTCAAGATCCCATATAATTTTGTTAATTTCACGAGTACGGTTTCATTCTAAATATAATTTCTTTGAAAACGAATGATTACATCGAGCTATTGTTAGAAGATAAATAAGTATCAAATTTAGAATTAAAAATTATATACAATAATGTAAAAACAATTCATTATTTTCCCTCAATAATTATACCTTTAAAACATAATTATAGATGTTGTCTTGAATCTAGACAGTATAAGTATCTGCAATATTAGAAAATTATTTTTAAAGATTAAATATTTTTAAAATTATACTAATCATTTGATAAGGCACAAAAAATTTTAATATCAAGAAAAATTATGGATACCCAACAAACTATTGAAAATATATAATCACCAAAAATTTTATTAATTTGTTGAAATAGAATCAGGATCTGAAATGATTTGATAGAGAATATATGAATATGAAAATTATCCTGATGCGCAATTTCGAATAGTAACAATGTTTTATTAATTTTTTTATTTTATTATACAATTTAAAATCAAATGAGCATTTAGTGCATCGGATAGGCACTGTTTGTGGATATTTAATACAATGATTTTAATCATTTTTTCTATAGAAATAATTTTTTTTTAAAAATCATACAAATATAATTCAATAAACAGATCAACTAATTAATGTGAGTGCTGTCTTGTATCTCCTCTTTTAGTTTGATGACGCGTCGTGTACATGCTTTTTATTTTTGAATATTTAGCCATAGCTAATGAATCAAGTTAGTAAAAAAATATTGTTTCATCTTGATTAGTTTTATGTGGGATAAAAATTTCACACTAAAATTAATATGTTTAAAATCGAAATAACAACAAATACATGTTTTCATCTCTTAGGATGAGTTATGAATGGATATCTAAATGTAAAACATATTTTTACATGTTGGGATCTTTTAGATCTTGGGAGATGTTATTAGAATTTTTTTCATTTATTTAATAACTACTTCTAAATTTGCTCAAAGGGGTTAAAATTAGACTGTGGTATTATTTTTCATATTTCCAATTAAAATAATCATAAAACAGTTTTCATGATCGATCTCCATATCAATTAAAATCAAATTATTTTGCAGTAATATTTCATGCAGTTTTTGAAAAACGATACTATTGATTTTAGTATCAGAATTGTCGACATTTACATACCAAAACGTAATTTTTATTTAGAATTCACAACTAGAAATATGAAATTGGAATATTCATCCAAGCGGCATTGTTTATTTTTTTGCCGATCTAATCACATTTTTTTATATGTAGCAAAAATGTTTAATTATTTTCAAATGAATTAACACATTCTGATATTAATATGTATTTTTGAATATTAAAAAATTGTCAATGTTTTTTTTTAAATAATTTGAAAATCCCTTCATCAAAATTTTTTGCAACCGATCGTTATTTAATGGAGATAGATATTAATGATAAAAGTGTCATTGATAAATGCCTTAATATCATTTATATACAAGGGAAATCATTTAACATATTTATTCTTGTTAAACAAGATACATTGGCATTACAAATAACAACGAAACAAGGCTCAAATTCTGGCGTGTATTTTTATAAAATTTATGATGATGATCACTATTAACAATAATAGATTGAATTAGCTTAATCATTAATCCATAATATTAAACATTTCAAAACATATGGCTCGCACAACAAGCATTGTTGTGAATAATTGGGTAATAAGCATATATATCATCATCAATTTTTAATTTCATCTCCCAAACAAACTTTTGTCTACAGAGTTGGTATTTGTGCCATGTCGATTAAAATGGAGATGATATTTAAAGATGTAGATTTGAGTCATGCATACTATCAATGAATTTGTAAAATTATCTCAAAGTATTTGAACTTTTAGTAGGAAAAATCATATGAGTCATTTATTGATGGCTATATAGAAAAAAAACATATATAAAATGAAATTTGACATATTTGATAAAAGTCTATATACTAGTCATTGATAAACTTATAATCAGTTAAATATTTGTGTTTTGATGCTTGGTTACATCTACGAACAACTTATGGGTTCAATCAAAAGTCGTTTGAGATATCAGTTGTTGAATGATTTTTATTCTCAAAAACTCTAAAAAGTTCTCGAAAGGAAATTATACAAGCAATTTTTTGATTTCCCTCTCTCAGAACAGTTTTCCTCTTTTGGAGAAATTTTGACTAATGTCAAACTTTATAATCGCTTTATACATCATCATCAGACGTGTATCTAATGAAAAGAATGATGTTCATAGTTTATGGGATTATTAAAATATAACTTTAAGTAATGTCAAAATCTTTATTTACAGTTGTAATATTTCATATTGAAAATTTGGTTTTATTAAATATCATTCCATTTTTTCTCTCAGTACCATTACCTATATTCATTTTTTTTCTCATTTTTCAATGGGGTATCATAGAGTATACATTAATAATATATTATTGTCTTAAGTAAATCTACTAAACTCAGAATATGAAAGGTTTGTTAATAAAAAATTTGGTATGATTAGAAGAATACAAAAAAATATTTACAAACCCTTATTCGGAGATATTAGCCAACCATCGAATACAATATAAACCGCATTAAATCTCTACGAACTTATATGTATGTTGAGCAGTTATATTTCATTCTTCTTTAAAACATAATGTCTTTAAACACAGAATAATTGGCCTCGATATCGACAGGTAGTTAGATAAAAATTAAATTTTAAAGAAGTGACCACCAACATCTACGGTGTATCACATTCTTGAAATAAAGTTACTAAATTGTTTTATGACACAGTATAAACCAACATAAGCATACAGACATAACCAATTTTAGGCGAGCCCAGGGTTGTGGACACCACGATTTATGAAATTCAAATGATAAAAATTAGTTTAAACATTATTTGTTTATGATATTTTCCTTATGTTTTCCAAACATTGATAACAATTTCAGTCATTAATTATATCATTCAAAAGAACCATAAGAATGTTTAGATGTATGGTCTTTTAAATGTATATGTTAATATAATATTTATGTTAGATTAAAATATTTCATTTGATAGTTCCGAGTGTTTTTTCTTCGTTTTTGTTGTTTTTGATAATGATATGGCTTTTATTTCATTAGCACTATCATCCTCAGTAGTTTTAGCCTTTGGTCAAATAATAAATGAATACAGTTGTCGTTTTTGTTAGAAAAACAGTAGATTTATAGGTAGTTTTCTGATTTGAAAACAATTCACATACATTTCTCTGAGGAGATAATACAGTAGTTTTTAAAGAGATTTTCTAAAATTCAACGGTCAAATAATACTGAAGCTGTATTTTGAGAATTAATTGAATGAATAGTGGACGTCTGCTATATTGTTAATATTACTTGTAATGTAGTTGACGTCGATGTAGTCGTAGAAATAAAATGATGTTTTGTTGTTGCTTTAATTCAAGTATGTATTACTTGTGGTTCGATGATGGATTTTGAATCGCCATGGCATTGTGCCGCTGAATCGACTTCCTATCCCTTGGATACAATATTTAAAATGTATCGTTGAAGGTTTAGTCACAGTCATTTTGATTGAACAGTTGAATGAGACATTATATATCTCTAATTGTTACAACAGTTTACTATCTCCAGATCCAGCGACATACATACTTATTTTTGTAACTATAAGTTTCCCATTGCCATTTTGATGTGATATCACAGTTCCTTTAACTGTGTTAACTTTCAACATAGGCAATGTCTTATTTAACCAGTCATTTGTTGAATTTACCGTGTAACCTCCCCAAACATCTTTATTTAAATATAACATAACAGATAATTTGTTTTGAATTATCGTGAAATTTTTTTCTCTTCAATGAATTCACTTGATTGTTTGGCTTTATAATTCAATTTTGTACCGTTAAATAATTTGAAAGAAAATGTAAAAACCATAGAATTTCCGTCATTTTCGTCATTTCACGAATCTATATATAGTATTTTTAAAATAAATTGTATATTATACTTTTTTAGAACGACATATATATAAATTAATATTTAATAATATTTTGTACAATAAAAATAATAATTCAGATATTACTTTTTTTAATAATAATATTCAATCGTATTATATTAATTTATGATATAAATCTTGTTTAATCATCACGCAATCAAAGGTGACAACATCGTCGTTCTCAAAAATAACTTAATTTTAATGGTACATATATATTATTGTTTGAGTACATTGTTTAAGTTTGATTTTTTATATTTTTATATTACAACCAAAAACATTTATATTGGCAAAATGTAATATAGCCTGGCATATATAATGAATATTTACCTTATTATAGATTTTATAATTAATCTAAATGTTCTTACAAATACATGAAATATATATTAAGAATTATATTAAACACTATCGAACATTAAAATTTATGCAATTTAATGAAAAAACTATATAAAATTATGGAGGATATAACTATTTAATAATAGCATATTTTAATTATAATTAAATCTCAAAGATCTAAATAATTTTTTAATATTCCAAATGTTTTATAAATATTTTGAAGAATTGTGTACAATTTTAAAATATCTCCACAATTTCTTTTTTGATAAATATATCATAAATATATTTTCACCTCTCAACACAATACTATATTTATTTTGACGATTCAAAATCAATTAATCTATCATTGAGGAATATTTTTTTTATTTTTGATTGATAGCTATATATCTTCTACTTTTAATTAATATTACAAGACAATTTTTCTTGATTTTGTTATTAAAAAAATACCGTTTGATGTAAATTGTGTTTTTGTTGTTCTTTTTATATTGTCCAATATAAAGTGAAATTTTAAAATGGGATCATAATTTCAATTCTGTATATATTTTATGATATCAATGATCAAATGATTTATTTTGTCTTTGACAATATTTGATTGTTTTTCAGAAAAGCACAATATTATTTTCTAATTATTTGGTCACAAATAATTGAAATTTCAAATTATGGTTTGATAATGAAATATATTTAAATTATTATACATATAGATTTTTGAGATTCTGATACACCACAAATCAAATTTTTTTAAACTAAATCAATTATGTCTGACATGACCTAGTATTCAGCAGCAAAATTTAATTTAGGATCAAAACAATATATACTAAATGAAATTTTCAATATTTCATAAATATAAAGCCTTTTACTAACATATTTTTAATACATTCACTAAAAACATTTGCTGAATATACGTTTTTGCATATTTAATTTTGGGTGAAATACAATTTATTGAACTATTTTGAAAGCCTGAATAGAGGTGTTATGCAGGATTTTTAGTTCATTATTTGCGTTTGAAACATACAAATTTTGATATCGTCTTCGTACAATGTCCAATTTAACGTATATATTCTGTGCAATATATTCTTTTAATATTGTGTAAGAAATCTGTCGAATAAATTCCTAGTATTTTTAACATCTCTGCAACAATATTGTTCTAATAATTTCATTAATCGACGATACCCTAAATCCCAAAATCTATGACTGGAAAAATATTATATTTGTCAATATTATATTCTCTATTAAAAAATACTACATCTTTCAAACGTATGAAATATGTATATGATATTAACTTTCATTTTGTTTTTTATGATTACGTACTAGCTTATAACTCGGATAACGATGATACGCCTTATCAATATAAATGTAGATTTTTATGGTTAGAAAGTAAAAATATTTATTTCATAATGAATTTTATTAATACATAGAAAATCATTAAATTTCATAAATAATTTAAGTAATATTTTATTTATCATTGATGTGTTTTGTGTCCATAACAGTGTATTTATAGTAGAAATTCGATATTTTCAAGTATGTGTGATTGCATTTAGTTGCGATAATAGAATGATTTATTGAAAATTTGGTGATTATAATTAAATCGTTTTATTAAAATATTTACTATCTATATTAATTATTTTTAGGAAATAATTAAAAATGATAGCTTTTTATTTCATCCGAGAAAACATTCGTAAAATTTACACGTTGCGGAAGGTTTCACAAAAATTGTTTTGAAAAAAACAACCATGATGTGCGACATAAAACTTCACTTTGAAGTGTTACCTAACGTTTCCAATCGTTATTGAGATTCACCATTAGTGGCAAAGTTGCCATAGGTCTAGAGTTCTTAAAAGATCATGAACAATACTAGTTATGTTTAAATGAACCATGTGTCACATCCTATTAAAAATGGATTTGTGTGGGTAGTAATAATTATTATAATTAAATAGTAATCAAAATATAATTGGTATCTTATTGAATAATGGTGATTTCAAACATTTGTATTATATACAAAGAAATATTATGAATAATCCTAACATTATTTAATAAACTGAATGGCTCTGCGTAATTTTTCTGCAATGTGATTATCATACATATGACATAGGTAAGTATATTTATAAAATGATCCTCAATCGGTCACTCCAATGAAATAAACTGTCGTTTCAAACTCGAAATATGCTGTCCCTATATAAATCCTACTAGTGTACTTATGATTTAAAAATGAAAATGTTGTGAATATTTTCGAATTCTCACAAATACTCGTTATAAACCATTGAATTAATTATACTCGCCTCTCTATTTATTTGAAAATCTTTAAAAAGACCTAAAAAAACAAATATATAAAAAGAAATCATAACCGTGATTTGTTAAACTAAAATTTAAATTCAATAGATTTTTTTTTGTAGTTTAGTAATATAAATGTTTCATTTAGCCAAGATATATATCTTAAATATATGAAGTCGATGATACTTAAATATCAGTTTGATAAATAGTATAACAACATTGTATATAAGAACATTGAATTTTTCTGATCGCTTGTCAAGTCTGAAAAATCAACTAGGATCTGCTGCCAATTCAAAATACATAGGGGCTGCGGTTGAGTTTCTTCATTTGATTTGGATCGGAAATTTAAGAAATATAAAATTTCAAATCATTGGAGAGAAATTAATGTTGCATGTGTTAAAATATATTGTTAGATTCTCGATTGGAGAATATTTTTGTGAATTATTTAATAAAATATTAATTTAAATACATATTCAATCAGTAATGATGAAATATTTTAGTGATTAAGAATCGTTAATAATGGATTAATGCAAATATTTAGTCGATAAACATTATATGTTTCGGATTTTTTACAATATTTTTGATATTAAAGTGCAAATAGCTCAATTTTTTAGTATGATAAAATATTTCAGGGTAGGTACAAAATAAAGTCGTGCGCTGAATAAAGATGTTCATATGCGCATATACTATGATTAAATTCTTACATGAAACTTAATAATCAAAATTTCAAAATTTGAATGTATCTATAATCGTAAGATAATTTTATATCATGAATTGAATTCGAATTATAAAAAAATGTTTATGTTTCATTCTATTCATGCTGAAACATAGTTGGGTTTATATATGAATTTGGTGTTTTACATCCAAATACATTTATTACTGCGAGTGACAAACTGTTAAAAAAATAGATAGATTTATGTCAAATTTCTCTTAAATCCGATTCAAGGATTGGCTCGATATAAAACAAAAGATTCGCATGCATCTCAACAGCATATTTTGAGCAAGTGTTTTGTGTGTATTTTGTATGAATTCGCTGTTATGTTTCATAATAAGTGACCGTAAATAGATATACTAGAAATAATAAAACCGGAACTTAGCATTACTGCTAGAATGTTAGGTGATATAAACTGAATTATTTTTTTTATAAGATTGACTTTTGGAATTATACTATAAACGGTCCGGTTGAAAAATGAGCTAGTAATGTTCATCTTCCCTTTCAGGAACATGAAATAATTGTAATTTTTTTTTGAAAGCCAATCACTAATGTAATGATATTACTCAAAAGATTAGGTGGATGTTTATGTTAGAGCAATTAAAGACAAATTTTATGCCGTTTAAGAATAATCAGGACTTGGGTCTCTACATTCATCTACCTAATGAAATTCTTATAAACACAAATATTCCAGAGTGTCAAACCATATAGTACTAAGTAATTGTGAATTTTTATTCACAGAGTAGCTGTGCCTATGACGTGTAATAAATCTGTCTATTATTACTAGAAAAGATAATACGTGGCACACTATAAATATATCACTCGATTATTAAAAAAACGAGCTCGGCGAGGATAAATGTTGAATTAAAAATATGTTAAATAAATCGTTCTTCGATGTTGCAAAAAATTTCAAACAATTCTTTGAACGTTAAAAAGTCAAAGGAAGTTGTATCTATGACTGTTATGTAATATGAAATTTCGTGAAAGTGTGAATTCTGATGGCTATTAATATGATGATTTTATGGCGTTTTTGGATCTGAAAAACGTATCGATTCATTTATTTTGAATTTAATAAATTTGAAACAGAAAGAATTAATTTTCAATAATGAATATTATTGATAAATGACATTTATCAGGACATTATATATCATTAAAACTGTTTAAATTAGATACTTTATGGCTAAGAATCACCATTCATAAATTTTTGATGACATATATTCGTTTAAAATATACCTCGCTAAGTTTATAAGAGAGCTAGTAGAAGGAAATTCAAAATGAGCTTTCCGTCTCGATGTATGATTGTTTACTCGACGAAACATTTTAAAATTTACAATATAGTTTAAAAGTATAAGCTTTCATGAAGCTTTTTGATATTCGATCGAAATTTTTTTTAAAATAGATGTTTAATGTTCCATTCTTTTTATGTGCTTTTTTGTTTGCCGAAATCAAGATATGCAAATTAAATGAAAATGTTTAAAACAGGTTGTTGATATGAATTGACCTCTACTTTGACAAGCAGATCTCCCGAATACACTGTTTTATTTCACATACCTCTTTAATTTTCATTTTTTAGACTGATTCACGAGCAATAGTTATAAACATACGTTCGTTTGCCCAAACATACATTAGTTTATTTTGTACGACCTATAGATTTGAATAGTCATTTCCAGCTTGAGATATAAATAGAAATCCAGGTTAGATACTCACACACAGACACTCTTTGCCTCTATCTTATGAGAAATACATCGTTGTGCCAAGACATTTCTATATTTGGCTAAGAGTTTAATTTCCCTGGTTATAAAACTAGTAATATTTTTATGTCGTTACCATTTTAAAAAATCTATTTATCATTGTATATTATTAAATATGAAAAATAGACTGTCATTAAAAAATGATTTTTTTGTTTTTTGTTTTTTTTTTATATACAATTATGTTTGATTAAAAATGAGATTATAGGCCTATATAATTAAAATAAGGCTGTTATCTCCTAACTATTCGAAATCGATTTATTTGCTTAGGGTGATCAAATATTGAGAATCGCTGATCAAGATGATTAGTTATATTGAAGTAAGTGTTTAAATATTTTATTTCAAATGGTTTTCGAATGATGAATAGGCAAAATATGAAAATCAGCTGTGTAAGTTTTATGTATTAGAATTTTTGAACGAAATCGAATATAACCTTAAGCCGAAATGAATTAAATAAGTGTAATGTTAAACTTTAAACGAACTTGTTTTAAAATAATATATTTATATATTTTTAACAATGTATATAAAATTTTTTATTGATTTCCTTTTTACTTTTACCACAAAAATTGATAATTTTGAATTTGCATTTTTGTATAACTAATATTACATTTTACATTTCTATATTGGCGATTCTATGAAGAATAATTTTTTTTAAAACATCACTCTTAGTAATGATAATTTTAATAATTGATCAAATGTAACATATTTTGTAAATTTATTTTTAATTCATGTAATTATTGATAGATTTCAGTTGACTCGATTATGACTGTCTATTAACAAAATACCTATAATATACACAATATTAGCGTGAACGATTTTGAGAAAATGTCAATATTTTATGAGATATCATATCATATCTTTATCATAAGAGGTATAGCATTTATGGTCTGTCCTAGCGGATTTTTTTATAATATATTGACTAAAGATCTAAATGTATCATTAAAATCTTATCCTCAATCGTTATAAATATAAAATATATCTCATAATTTACTTATATTCTACTTCAATAATCTCAAAAATGAATTAATATTAATATTGTGTTTAAATAAACAACAAATATTTTGTTTATCGTTAAAATCAATAATTTACATAACATTCGAAAAAACGAAAAATATGTATTTAAAAAAATTGTCAATATATATATAGGAATTCTATTAACAAAATTTTCATAATTTAATTTTTTTTCAAAATTGCACATATATACAAATTTTTCTGTATTAACATTATTTAAAAAAAAATATTAATTTGTTGAAATATGTGAATTTTGATAAAAACAGATTACTTACTATTGTTTCTGATGTTGAACAACAAGATTAAAAATATCTAGTCACACTAACAATACTACAAAT
>JWZT01005319.1:4650-15042 GCA_000827895.1 Thelohanellus kitauei
TCTGTCGGGGCCTGTAGAGCTTGAGGTAACCAATGATAACATACTAATGAATAAAAAGCATGCATTTTGATGAAGGAATTTGACACTTGCTGCAAAATAGTTCTTTTTTACATTGAGCATATGTACATTTACTATACCTAATGCGCAATAACGAATTCGTTTAATGAACTAATCTATAGAACAAAAATCTGTCATAAAGGGAAGAGGAACCGTATTTATTTTAAACACAATGACTGAAATTTTGTTTAATAAATCCTTAAATTCAATGAAGATACAACCTGGTTTACAATTTTTTAAATAAACCGATATATATGAACACACTCTTGACTATTCTACTAAACTCGTTAATTCATTGACGGTAAGTGTCATCTGGCTTATTTACGAAATACATCAATAAATCAGAAAGATAAGATTCGGGTAGTAAGCGTGGTTTTTTACTTTTATCAATTATTTTAATTGTTAAGTGATATATAAACTATAAACGATAAAAAACCGGTAGTTGAATAACGCGCATGCCTTGATAAAAATAATCAGAATATAAGACAAACATTGTAATTTCTTATATTTATAATTTCAAATATATCTGGTTATTGTTTCGTAGTACAATCGTTATCTAACAAATTTATATTAAAAATAAATTCGGAGATGAAAACGTCATAGATATACTGAAGAAAAAATGGAGAATGTTATATTTAAATACAATGAGCCAGATTTTTTTGAGATCATATTTTTCTTTCACCTATTTTTGACCTGAATATTACATAAATTTCACGAAATCATTTTTACAACATTTCGTTGAGAATTTTTGTGATCGACATTCAAAAGTTCATTTTTGATTTTTGTTGTCATAAAGTAAATGATAACTGATATCATGATTCATTCTCTTAGGCTAATTTCAATCTCAGTCAACGACTGCTGATATTAGACTCGAGAATCTAACACCATATTCTCAGTACCTCTGAAAGATAGATTCCATATAAATTTTAATATATTTTTTTATAAAATATAAACAAAAAAAGATCTTTTGAATGTTTTCTTTTGAAAATCAGAAAAATTCGGAACAAAAAATGATTTCTTATGAAAATAATTTGATTTCATCCATATTTCTTTCATCCTAGGACTGAAATTCTCATTTCGATATTTCTGAGTTGTGTTTTGCAGAGGCCAATATGATCATAAATAATGTTTCCACAATGGACGTTGATATTTCGTATTGATAAACTAAGTTTTATGGCAATATAACAACACTATTTACGGTAAAATTGAACAGATATTATCAACTCTTGAAACCAACAAAATTTAAATCAATTGTTTTTGAACTTACAACCATTTTGACACACCAATCGCATTGAAGAATGGCTTTAATTTGTTGACAGGTATTGGAAAGAGATTTATATGTTATTACGACGAATGATTCGAATGAACTCCCTTCAAGGTAGCTCTCTTGAATAATTGAGTCCTAGCGGCTAAGATTAATCAATTTTAAATGAATCTTGTGATTTAAAATAAACAATTATTTTAATGGATATATTATATTATTTCTAATTTATAGATATCATACCTTATTTTAAGAACAATACACTTATCAAATTTATCGAAGGAACTGAATCGAACACTGACGAAGAACCCATGGAAGAGGGAGAAATGCAAGAATAGAGTCAATAATCAAAGTTAAGCTTTATGATAATGAAATACATTATTGATTATAAATTTGTGGGATTTCTCTTCAACACATACTCCTTAGCGAGTTATCATATTGTTCTGAGATGATTTCTATATTTTCAGCCCTTAATTTGACTGAATTTAACATAATATAAACAATAATATGATCATTAACACCATGCCAATATCTTTGATGTGAGATTTTATGATGTTCAAAAATCTTAAACTGATCATGCTCCAACAAATGTAGTTAAATTGCAAACAAAAGCAGAAATAACATAAAAATCGTCCATGAAACAAAAAAATGTTCAATTACCTAAGTGTCCATTCTCGCAATTTCCTTATTAATATAAACAAAAAGGATAGATGCTATTACTCAAAATGGTTATTTCTTCGATGAGTCTAAGTGAGTGGTTTTCAAAGATTTAAGCTCATGGCACACTAAAATATTACCTAAACCTTTATAGAACATTCAATTGTTCACAAGCTTTCTCCTCGATAAAAATAAACTTGAAGTTTTATTCATACATCTCTATAAATTTTATCAACCATAACCTGAAAATTCGAAGTCGGAGACATTCCGAGCGTTGAAACTTTTAAGAAGGGTTTATTCTATTGTTATTTAAAGATTTTGACGAAATGATTGTGTCTAGTTTGAGAAAGAAAATAAGTTTATTAAAATTCTAATGATAACAGACAAAAATACATTTGTTCATCTTTCGAAGCTACGTTTTCTGTTCAAATTTCATAGACGAGCCCGTTGTCTATCATATTACTTTGCAGATGATTCAGAAGTATGGCGAGTCTTCCATTTGTTGAGTGATACATCCATTTCAAAATATTCGTGTCTGTATTGATGTTTTGTTTCATGTATTAACATAACTTTACCATTGGTAAAAGATAACATTACAGTCATCTTAATCTATTAACGGACATTTTACTAAATTAGTAAGTGCTCACAAAAGAAAAAATTTCGGAAACCTAATCTAGATATTAGCAGCGGGTTTTAATTATCAAAGCATTTGATATGTCAAATCAAAAATAACACGATGTTAATAACGTTGGATCATAACTGAAGCATTCTAACGTGCTATCACCTCATTATTAATCGAAGTGTTCATACGTTTTAACTAAAGGTTTATTCGTGTTGGTATCCTTTTTGAGAACCACTGATTCCAAGCACAAATTCCATACACCTATCATACTAACTAATTAACCAGATTACAAGGTTTTCTCGAAGTAAAAATTTCAATCAGATAGATTTTAGGTTTTAAAAAACTTAAACTACACTTAATTACAGAGTTTGCAGTTTTAAATTCTGATAATCTCAATTTATACAGAATAAAAATTTCATTTTCGAACGTGATGAAATTAATCATTACAGGTATTTTTTGAGCTATTACAAACCATAAACCATGGTTCGCACCTTACAAAAATTACCGTTGCCCCTTTAAAAGCAGAATCGTCTATCTCTTCTTGAATGTCTGACAATGATATAGCAGCTAAACATATTTTTGTCTAAAATATATTCAGTAAGTTTAACTATTGATAAGCCATAAAGATTATCAACGAGTTTTCGAACATATTTGGAACTGAAGATATTACATGCGTAAACAAAAAGAATGACAGCATCTGAAGAATTTTTTTTAGAAACGAATGAAGGATTACTACATGGAAAAGACAATAAAGATACAAAATATCGAAGATAAAAAATTATACGTTGTTTGAAATTCGTAAATGCAACCATTTCCACGGTTTGAACATAGAGTTAAATATATGATGAAGTTATCGAAGGAATTTTAAATATTATTAACCTGTAATAGAGAACTTCTTATTCACGATTTGAAAGATTAACCATAATATTACTTAAAGAAATCCAAAATAATATACCAATAATATTCTTAATGATTCAAGCCAAGGAAAGCAGAATCTGGATTAAAGAAACGAGAAGATGGGAAATTGACAGAATCATTAAGAAATGCCTTAAATGTTTTAACGGTTTAGGTTAAAAATTCATCTTGCATCATGGAATAAAAAAGCTTGAGACTCCAAGTCTAGATGTAAAAACAGTCGAAACGTCATGATTAAGTCAATTTAATAATAAAAAAAACCGAAAAATAAAGAAAACATATTCAATGTGGACTAACCTAGATTTTGTTAAATATTATTTTAAAGATCCTATAAGATGCAAAAATTAAAAATAACGCATGTTCCTACGACTTTTAAAACGAGGAACACATTTTTGGAGTTAGAAATTTGGCTGTACCCAAGTTAAAGCCGTTTCAGATATGTAGCACAAATATTTCATCGTTGAACTCACTCTAAACAGGACCTCTACACCTGCAGAAGTCAAACTAAATAAATCAAGATATATTTCTACCTATACACTGTTTTGATGAATAGATTCGATGGTTGCCATTTATTTTTTTAGTTTATCAGAGATCTCAAATATAATGGACCGTTCTTCATTTTATGACACGATTCATAAAAATCTCGGTTGTAATTCAAAGAGAACCGGTAATTATATCTGATTTCTATGCTTTTAGGAGTGTTACATCAATTTGGAACAAAAAAGATTCTTTTTGAGCTATAGCAGAACGACCCAAAAACCTTTGAAATTATTTTTTGGCATTCCTGCTCGTTTAACCTCTAAAAGATTTGTCTTTAAAGACTTAAGGTTTCAAATAAAAATCAACATATGTTTGATCTATCATAGAACTGTGCAAATTGAAAGGCTCGTTCTGTTTTGCTCCAGTTATTTTTAAAGGATCATTCCATCAGCATCTTATGTTTCAACTGCTCAGCATACTATGTGTTATACTTCAAAACAATTCAGATATTGGCCTCCGTTATTGCTCATCGTTATACAACTTTACATGGAGTTCTCGGCTTTGTCATATACATTCTTATTTATTAAATAGGTTCATTTATTGCCATAAGAAACGAAATATCACGAGTTAAAATTAAAACATCGTTGAGTTTTAAATTCATCAAACAAGATTGTTGTTAAATTCTTAAAAATTATTAATCACTTATAATCAAAATAAATTTTAGGTAACTTCACAACTGTCTTGTTTTAAAGATTGGGCCGGGGATATTCAACTGTTATTCAGGCATAGAATGTTTCAGGTCTTTTTCTGTTTTCAAACCTACACCTATTGGTTCAGTTTGTCTTTTACTCTATTCGTTCCTGATGATTCGCCAGCGTTTTCGGTCCGTGTCATCAATTTAACTTTTAGATTTTTTTAGAGAGGATAGTTAGATATTTAAAACGAACTTTAAATTTGACGAGGTCACTCACAAGCTATATATAGCTGAGGATATAAGTAGATTTCCATTTTATCGTTTTTATTAAGTTGATCAAAAAACCTCGCAAGTTAAATATATTATAAATGGATTTTGTGACATACAGCTAGAACACTACTGCGATACTCCTATTGTATATAAATAAATTAAAAGATTGCGTTAATTATACTTTAATTAAAAAAATGTTGACGTCATCATTAAACACATAATCGAGTAATAATATTTAAATCAATAATCGATAAAAATTAATGTTAACCCCAAAGGTTGGTCGATGCAATATTAACTGAAACAGATGACCTCGATTTGTATATCTTATTCCATATTGTTAGTCACGATAATGATCTTTTCACTTCAACAAAGATGGTTTGGTAGCTCAAAAGATGAACTTACGGGTACACATATTAAATGATGTAGAATCTATGATACAAGTAATAGAATGTATCAGGGGTTACGACTTGTCATTTTGTAACTATAAACCTTCTCCTCGTGAACTAGAGGAGTGTTTTAATTCCCAAAGTGGCCCGCAAAGAAATGTAGCACTTTAATTTCATAGATTGGTAAATCCCAATTGAAAAAATTCTACAAACAATTTTTCCACCAAAGCAGTATCTCTTTAAACACAAAGACCATAATCATGTTTCTACTTTCCACAAGGCAATTGCCGAAGCTATTTCAGGATCTTTAAACCATAACAGGCGATTTCACCTCATTTTTAAATTTGAATGGCAAAGTTTTATTTGGTCAGTGTCCAAACAACACGCTTTGTCTGGTCATCAATATTTTAATGTGTACTGTTATGCCGAACAGATTTGCTCTTACGGTCATAAAATAGCCTTCTACGCGATGGGTACATCCTCAGTTAATTCAGAGATATATTCACATACTAATTCCTTGATCGAAGCGCGGAAGAATGCAAACCAAAGCTCGATCGATTCTGCAAAAGATGAAGCACTTGGAAAAATAAAAGACATTGTCAATCTTTTGATAGAAAATAAAGAAGTTACGAAAAGCGGTTTAAGGGGTCCTCTCTTTCCTTTTTTTCATCGTGTGGTAGAATTTGATCTGCCAACAGAGAATCCAACTAGCCAAGCCATATTGCAATTTTTGGATGAAGCTAATGAAAGGTTTGAATCACTTCCTGAATGGCGATATGTTCGCCACGCAAGAGGTAAACATTTTTAAAATGGAGCAATCGATCACTGTAAACATATTATTCAGAGAAAACAGTATACGTGTGCTCAATTACTTGTTTCAACACCCCTTTATTATATCACTCTGTCTTTGAAGTATTACATTTATTCTTGTCAATTCTACCCCTTTAAATCAGATGGAGATTTTATATTAAATGTGGCCTATCAGTGGGTGATGTTATTTTCAGTGAAATTGTCTAAGAATCTACGGACCACCAGCATTGTCATCTGCGCGTCATATTTACCAATTGAAATAATGACCCCTATTGTATCTGTCCTCTAATATTTTGTGTTAAATGATCCAACAATTGACGATATATTTCCCATTTATTCTTGCTATCCAAAACCGATGTAAAATTCTTGCATTCATTTTAAACCTAACACTGATATTTGTTTTGGTAAAGAAGGGCAACAAATAGATGAAATTATAACCATGTCAAAGAAGGCACACGTCATCATTTTAGTGATCAATTTTTGTTAATCCAAATGAAATCATCAGGTTTATTTCCAATACACATCATTAAACTCTGAAAAAAATTTCGCGTTATTCAGGCTTCGTGTTTTTCTATTGCCCGAAATTTAAATTGACGAGCATAAAATAAATTTATATCTTGAATTTAACCAATATCTGAATCATGTTTCGGTTCGGACCTTTACTTTCAGAATATAGTAGGACTCAAATATATTTATAACAAATTCATGCAACAAAATCTATTGTCAATGTTGAGTACTACTATGGTGGTCAAACAACCTGACATTTGGCATTAAACTCTATGAACAGTTCTCCAATATATCGGAGATAAGAATTTGGAAGTGTTATCCATAAGCCGCTGGCTGGTAAACCTTGTTTCGTTTAACTATTTTCGATTATAATATAAAACACATTCTACCAAATCATTTTTGTTACGATGAAAAGATGACGTCATCGATATTTATACTGTCCTATGATTGATATTATCTGTCAAATTTGTGGAAACATATAGGCATTTGACAAGGAATATATACTTTTGGGTTAATAATTATTTTCCTCACCAGAACGGTTAGCCCTATTAAGTTTGAACCACGTTTATTGAAGAATTATCATCAAATTTGTGTAAAATTAAGCCAATTCTATCTGAAAAACACCAAGTTCATTTTTTAGTCTCTTTTCAGATCATCATATATAAAAATCCATTTCATTTAAGAATGGTAAAAATATGTTCGTCGCAAGGGAGAGAGAATTATTTAATCTGCTCCCAGCCATTCAAAAGAATACATTTCAGGATTGCTATTTGTTGTTAGAGTTAAACTCTTTATATTTTTCAAATAAATATAAATGTTATACTTTGAATTAAGAATAATTTAACAGATAGATCCTATTGTTTCTAATCATCGATATAGAGGTTTTCTAATTTTTAGAAATCTTCCATCTAATGAAGGATAATCCACTGGACAAAATCATCGAAGGAACCGAATCGACCCTTTTAGATGAACCGGAGAAAATTTATAAATTCAAATATTGAGAAACTGATCAGAAATAAGAATTGAGATTATGAACAAAACAAATTTGTCTAATTAAATTAGAGATTTATCGTCCACGCATTGTTTTTTGAAAGTGGACTTATTTTTCTGGAATTATCTTCATTTTCTTTCACATTTATTTGATTGATTTAACATGATATAACTAACAATAAAACCACTTACGCATATCACCATTTTTGTTTAGATATATACAGCGTTGATCAATCAAATTTCAAATGTATGCAATAAACTCTCACATCCGCGGAGAGGCGGCTGACATTGTCCAATCAACTTTCACATCTGAAGCAATGGCCGAAATTCTACAGAAATTTATACGATTTTTTAAAGGATTGTAAAAATTTAAAACATAAACTTAATACCTAAGTTTCAATAGACACTCCTTGGATGTATTCTGGTAGATATGACTCTGGTGATGAATAATTTACATTTCAATAAAGTCGAGATAGTTCGCAGTACAGTCACCGCCTTCCGCTATCCACCTGTATTTTTGCCACCTTACAGCCCATTTCTCAACCCCATTGAAAATTTATTTTATAAATGGAAGTTTGTTGTAAGGCAGTGGAATTCAAGAAATGCCGAAGAACTTTTCGAATCAATATAAAGGGGACAAATTTGTATTACTTTTACTGATTTTATGGCCTTTTATAAAAAAAAATGGGGGCCTATATACCAGAATGCATCCGCGGAGTACCAATTGAAACTATTATTTAGCATATATTTAAATTTTCAGAACGCTTTATAAAATCCCATAAATTGCTGTAAAATTCTGGCCGCTGCTTCAGATGTGAAATTTGATTGGACAATTCAAGCCGCCTCACCGCAGATACCAAAAAGGATTGCACACTTGTTAAAGTTGACTGATCAACCCCATATGTATGTTCTAAATTTATTAAACCCAAAACGAGCATGCTCATCAGCATTTTAAAAATAAAAATTACTTGTCTCGTCTATAAAAACAACCAGCAGTAATCTCATATCAATAAACAAAAATTAAATGGTTAATGAACACACTGTAAATTCTGATGTGTTTCCTTATATATTTCAAAAAAAGCGTCTAGTTTATTATTTGATCTTTCAATACCGAGACCTCTTGAAACTTTATTTCAAATAATTATTACTTATTCATCTCTTGATATGTTCTTTTGATTGTCCGTCAACGATATTCTACATTCCGTGCACGCTCTATTAAGTGTGTTGATGAAGTTTTGGGAATGGTTCACGCGTAAACATAAATGAGTCATTTTAAATATTATGTCATTTTCCTAACATCCAGTGTTTACTGCTGTCCCTTCTCTTAGTTTTGACTCCTAATCATATGAGAGTTTCTGGATCTCATACTTAAAAATTATGTTAAGAAAACTATTTTTGTCTCCCAGAACACACACACACCTCTGACTAACCTTCCTCTAGCTTGAGTCTCTCCAGATTTATATTCATAGATTTAAACCTGGAGTCTTCACCTTTTACATTATGAAGATAGAAATAATATTTTTTGCATTTTAAACAAGGCGAGAGGATATTATTAAGTACATAAGTCATGTGAAACGCCATTAAGTTATGTTTATATTATTTATAAGCTCTATTATAATGTCGAAATTTTGTGGCATAGGCTTAGAATATACTTTACGATATTAATCACCACTGAGCGTTCTGTATGAACAAAAATTTTATGGAATGGCTGCACGCGAATTCGCACACATTAATATTCCGTGCAAAATTATTATATATTGACTCAGCATGTGTGATTCATTTTTATAAATATTTTTTAATAAATGCCAAGATCGAAATTAGTCTTAAACGTCCTAATCGGTTGACAGAATTTTGAAAGAATTCGGCCAGGGTAATATTTTGAAGAAATAAGGCTTTAGTTAATGTCCTACTGATGAAAATAAGAAATGCACTTCAATTTTGGTGATGTTTTCATTTAATTCAATAGAATGTAAATATGAGCACTTACCATTGAAGTATTTTTTTACGTTTTGCGAAGGCCTGAGCCATGTAATTTGTAGTCTCGACGGTCTGAGCCAAAGTAGCGAGTGAAATATGCATCAAGTTATTACGATTTTTTAATTCCATCTAGCGGCTCAATGGTTTTTTAATTAATTTTGTTTTGATTTTCATCAGCAAGATATTAGTTACAATTTATACTAATTTACCTTCAATACGGGTCACGTCGAAAATCATGGGCCATTGAAATAAGACTGCGAAAACAAAATGGCCTATTTTAGCAATAGTAAAATTATTTTTAGTTAATATTTGAGAGCTTTTTTAACAAAAAATCGATTAATGTAAAAAGTTTTTGATTTTTCGAATAGTTTCTGTCTTTTCAAATTTATAAGAAAACATTTTAGTGAAATATAAAAAAAATATTTTATTACCAAATATAATACTTTAGTTCTTGAATAACGAATTTTTTTTGCACAGTCATATTTTTGCGCGTTTGGCATTTAAAACTAGTAATAATAACGAATATAATATTTCGGTGATGTAAATTTATGTATGAATGTCCAAAAATAAACAAATACAATGTTTGTAAAAAAATAGAATTTAACTAACAAATTGTAATTATTAATCGAAAGAGCGGCAGGAATTTAAGCCTAAGTATAGAAAGTGACTCACTTGAGGCTCAGTTAGAATACCGATGTTGTAGTAAAAAGGTGAATACAGTTGGAACAGAACTACATAAATAACCAATTATTGAGACAGTTATCAC
>JWZT01005319.1:15418-36811 GCA_000827895.1 Thelohanellus kitauei
CCTAGCGTTTGATATTAAATATATAAAAATAGGTATATTTGGGGGGGGGGGGTCTTGATAACGCATCAGCATCTTCCTCTCGATACAACTGTGTTTTATTTCTTATATCATATATCTGTATTAACGTAAAAATATTTATTATTCGACGAACTTCGCTCATTTTTATAGTCGCCTAATTTTCTGGAAATACTGGAAAAAACTAGTTTATTTTAATGATTGTTTTTTTAATGTAAAGAATAAAATGTAAAACAACAAATTAACTGATCCGATCAAGGTCTAATATCTCCTCTCTGGAATAAATGATTTTTTTGCAAATTCATTCTGGTTCCCCAAAAAGCTGTAAAGAAAACGATTTGACATCAAGGTATGGATTACTGAGACAGAACTAAAGACCAGTAAACCTTTTTGAAATAAACTCAATATCTAAAATTAAGGTGTCGTACTTGTTTTGTCTAATAATTGAAGTATCTTAAAGTATTTTGGAGAAATTGCTAAATTTCCTGACCTGTACAATATTAGAGAAATAAAAGTATATGAAGATATGAAAGAAGCAACAAACTCAAATTTATCAAACCTCAATAAATAATTGCAATGTCAGGCATTTTTACTTCTTATTCTAAATTGGACATGCTGCTTGGTGTGTAAAACATACGGCGAACCATTTAGAGTTTGATCCACCGTTCTTGATTATCCGAGGCTAAAGAAAATGTTAGTTAAATTGACATACATGGCAATGGCATTTGTAGTTATCGAGTGAACATTTTATATATTTTTATAATGAAGAACGAATACTAATATTTTATCCAAGCAAATCGTTGGAGGTACACGACAGTTCATATGAAATATTTCAGGATTTCTAATTTCAAACAAATCCTCCTTTCTCAGCATTATCTAATACGTACAAATATTTCTGGAAATACACGGCGAGTTCTATGTGCATTACTTGCAAATTTTAACACATCAAACATAAAATTCGCTAGTATTGCATTTACTTGAAATGATTTATAATTTAAACGGTCCCATTCAGATAATCGAACATTTATAAATCAAAAAATATGCGCTGGATGATTGAACTTCCCTGGAAACAAAACAGTCTGTTACTTTCATGTTACACTGACATTTCAACACAGAATTCGTCCAGATAATGTCATATATATATACCTGTCAATTAGCCACTGGCTTTAGATTAAACGTCAGAATGATTTTATAAATAGAATTGGTAGAGATATAATATGTATGTATTCAGCCATTTCGCAATTTAGCTTTGACAATATTTATAAAATAATGGAACACTTTCAGCCACTCAGATATATTTGAGGATTATTATATTGGGAGGACAAAGACGATGGGTTCAGCTCATACACTAATATTACCGTCAGAGACCTATTATGTATATGAGACGATACTGAGAAGCACTGCACAAATAACAATTTAGTTGAAAGCTAGCTCTATGGGCTACAGAAATGAGTGAAATGATGTCTCATGGACTCAAGAAATTTATCAATTAAAACTATAAAAACCAAACTTTCCAAGCTTTAAAAATATATAATTATTAACATGCCATCTTAAGCCACTCACGGACGACAATAAGGAATCTTAATCAGGTTTTGAGGGCAACTACACCAAGCTATTTATATCAGGACATATTAAGTTTCTTTAGAAAAAATGTCTGTCAATCTATGTTGGATTTCACATGTAAACTAAATTTATTTTATATTGAATGACGTGATTGTCACATAACTAAACATAATTTCAAATAAAAGTTTAACCTTTAAACTATAAATTTCATCTTGAATTTTGAAAACACTGTATCTAGTGACATCCCAGCATGGAGGAACGTGCGCAGAATCAAATTAAAATTTTTACCACCATATAAACTAGAATTTAATAAGTCTACGAGGTATCTTTAGTGATTATACCCAACAACCATACTCTTGGACAATGATTCTGTGAGAATAGAGGCATTTGTCTGTTTGCAATATTGTCTCATATTGAATACGAATCATTCCAGATTGGAAGTTTATAAGTTCGAATTAGAGAATTTTTAGATTCGGTATCTAACAGTGAACTCTAGTGATCATATATAGAAGAATCCGGGTAAGTGGCCGATCCACTTAAGTGCACGCTCTCGTAGGGTCCAGTTTGAATGCGTCTAATTCATAGCAAGTTCGATATCTGGCGCTTCTTTTAAATGTAAGTTGTAGATTGGGCCAGACGCCGTGTAATTAACCTGATTAGACTCTTATGTTGTTATTAATTAACCACAAATTGCGAAATAATCAGTAAAAAACTAAAGTTATGTTCTGATTTTTATTTGAAACCACAAAAATACAAGTAAAACATACAGGTTTATTGCGATGGATATGGCGGGAATGAATTTGATAATCACAAAACTGTGTCAATCAGGTTAAATACATGTTTTCATCTGTTTATGAAGTCGTTCACTTACCGGATCTGACTGTCCATTAGAAAATTATAGTTTTGATATTTTGTTTATCTACGTTTTTAAAAAACAGTTTATGTGCCTGTAGATGTATTTTCATCATTTCAAAACGAATTTTTTTGCTTTCTAAGTATAAATTTTATTTAATATTGATTATGCATGACTCTGTAAATAAGATTATACACTCTGGTTTAAATAATGTTTTTATGTAAAAAAAGATGTTTCAAACCGGTTGGTTTTACGGATAAATCAATTAGAATATGGTAAATAGATTCCCATTCTACATTAAATCAGTTGATTTTAATATTGTTTGTGTGTGTTAGCATAAAAGATTTAAAAACTCCAAAATTTTGCATTTTACAAATATGTTTATGAATTGATATATTGACAAGAGATAATACTGTAAAAACTATAAATAAAACCTTGAAACTTGAAATATATTATCTTATATGTCAGGTGATCAGGCAGGTTTGCAAATCACAATTCTAAATTATATCAGAAGGAAGATTTGACGATTCATTACCTCATAGAAAAGAACTACAAAATCAATAACAAAAATGTGAATCCTGAAGTAGACGAAACAACCAACGAGGAGATCATGATGCTAACACAAAATATGCCGAAAAGAAGCGACAAACTTCAAAGGGAAATCTTGACTTAAAGAAATTTATAAACTAATAAGTTTTGAAAACTAATCTGATTTTGGCTTAGTGACATCAAACATACACACTGGATCACAACTTTTGGTAGTTCAAAGCCAATTACATCTTATTTTTTGAAAAACCTCAAAAAATTAGTTAATGTCTTGCATTCGAAGACATGGTAATTTGAGACCCTAGAGTTATCTTTTAGATCTATGATTGTACTTTAGAGATATATCAATTTGGAGAACGAGTATAATCATTTTACTGTAAATACCTGAGAAACCTTTCTGGATACTATGACAGATCCTTATAAAAATACTACAAAGGGCATCTGAAACAGTCATGTTTGACATATCTCTTAGAAAAAGACTACATTCGTTTGAAAA
This sequence comes from Thelohanellus kitauei, assembly GCA_000827895.1. Lineage (NCBI taxonomy): Eukaryota > Metazoa > Cnidaria > Myxozoa > Bivalvulida > Myxobolidae > Thelohanellus > Thelohanellus kitauei. The sequence goes on from JWZT01005319.1 coordinate 18,892, forward strand.
CCAAGTAGACAAAATCCATGATGCTATCGCTGAATTTCAATGAAGGAAAGACAATAAGATGATCATTGAGTTGACGTTTAATGCTCTCCGAGATTTAATATTTTGAGAACGAATATTATTGATAGATCTGGCGGTTTTTTCGTTCCCAGATATGTAAATATTACGAATGTAAATAAAATACCAAATTTTCAAATATATTTAGTTCAAATTCTTAATTAAATTTAACGAAGTAAATGAATTATTGGTTTCTAATTAAATTTTCAAAAAGTAATCGTTTTTTTTACATCTTTGGGGGATGATAGAGTTCTAGGTTGAATGGTACTGTTTCCCTCCTTTTCCGGATAATCTCGAAATAGTTCGGATAAGGGGATTAAAACTCAAAAAACACTGAAAACATAAGACAAAATTCAAAAATACAATTTATTCGTGTCTGAATATGATTTTATTAATCGCACTGAGCAGCCCACCTCATAAATGACTTTAAACGAAAATAGAGTTAGAAAGTTTGAAGCAGTTTTGCACATATGCGCACGCCTATATAAAAATGGCGAGGGGGGTGGGGAGCAAAGTACCAGAGATCAGAGTTCTATACTTTAGTAAAAGAGTGTTTGAGCTAACTTAAGAACCTCTAGGACTTTAATCGATGTTTGAAAATATAAAGATATATGTGCACGAAAATCTTAGTTTGCTTGTACAGGATAGTACAGGATTTCTGGGTCATTTTTGCGTATTATAAATTTAAGAAATAATATAGAGAAATAAAATGAGAAATAATGTTAAATTTTCCATCATTTGGTGGTTCATGGATCTAATAGATGTCTTCAGGTGGGGATATTAGAAATCACAATCTTGTCATGATTTCATGTGACCAAAAAATACAGATCATCAATAGGTATTTTCCCCGGTTCTCAGAGTATTGAACGTTTCGTCTGAATATCAACTCTTTTGAGCTTGAATAGATACGACATTTTAAAAAGTAAATAGCCTATCGTATGATTGACAAATGGTTTCTTGGATATGTGAACAAATAGTTTCCGAAAATCAGAAAAAATTATCGAGTCAAACCTCCGTTTGCAGTAATTCTTTAAAAAGTTTAATTCCATAATTCAACAACAGCCGGGAATTATTTGATCTGTAAGAGTCATGAAATATATCATTTTTCTTTCCACATCTTTCCTTCGCCAGTTTGAGGAATTTTTTTCAAAATGGAATGGTTTTGCTACCAGTTATAAAATTACTAAATGAGATCGAGGTATTCAGATATATGTAAAATTGGTTGATAACAATGGTAAACACGATTTTTAGGGTCAATATCACTTACATGAAGACTGAGGTTATGAGGTTAAAAACAGAGGAATTTGAAAAATACACTATATTGTGTAGTTTTATTCATTTTTTTTATTAAATTTTTCCTAGATTAAAAATACTCCAAATTGAATCTGGAAAAATCCATTTGATCTAAAACCCCTGAAACATTATAGAAGAATTTGGGTGGTGTATGCACGTGCGTTGTATGATACAAGATCATGACTGTGTATTTTGAGCAGGGATAAAACATTAAAATTTGATTTGTTGACAAGTTTTGAGAATGAATTTTACATCTAATGAGCAAAATTTCGTATATTGGGTTTCTGATCAATCCACACACCCCCACCCCCCCCCCACTTCGTGATTTCAAAAAATCTTAAAAATATTTAAAATGCTAATCGTTCAATAGTAGCTGTCGAAGTCAAGAGACTTGATCTCACGCCAGGCAGTTTAGATCAAATTGAAGTAGTATCTATCTTTCTACAAGTCTATGATTACACCACTGAACATCTATTTTCCAAATGGCAAACTATCGAGAAAACATCCTGCATCCGATCGGAGACAGAAGTTAAAAATCATGTCAATATGGATGAACATGAAATCAATTCTTCTGAATGTGGCGGTATATCGAAACATGTTAATATATCACAAACGATGCTATTTACGATAACAAATAAGCGACTTTCGCTTAAGATAATTATATTTAGTGTTGTTTTTGAAAGTGATGGACTTGATCGGTAAATACGATACCACGATTCTCATGTTCATTCGATGAGAAAACGCCTCTTATTTTGGTTTCAACATAATTTAATGGGAACTCGGACACAAATTAGACATGTCGGAAGAACTTATGATTTAAATAGATTTTTTGGTCAATAGTGCGTTACTCAGGTTCATATTGTCATGTTTCCCACGCGAAGGGTTATCCGTTCCTTTCCTAGGAGAATTCAAAACAATCATTGATGAACATTATAAGAGAAATCCGATTCTCAGTTTAATTTCTGTGTAAAAATCATACTATTAAAAGAGTTGAGGAGATATAATAAAACGAATGAAAAAATGTCAAATGTTCAAGCGTCCATATAGTTCAAAATTGATCTGAGTAGCTAGGAAGCCAGCTTCGTGCTTATCAGAGGCACTAATGAGATAATATGTACTTTATAATGTCCATAAACCTATCACGAATGCCCTTATCAAAACCGTTATGAAGAGGGTGATTCTTCAAAGTCTGGTATACGAATCCGGCTGTTATTTTAGAGTTCTCTCCCATAAAACATTTTTCTCCACGGCAAAGATTTTGTAGAATCGTTCCACAACCTTCCACAAACAAATTCTTTTTCTGGGATAAAATCACCTCTACAGCGTCTAAATTTAGGACCAAAAACTTTGGACAACTGGTTTCGAATGGGTAAGGTACAAAAGGTTCACTTCAAAAACTCTTTCTGGCTTGTTTTGACGATCCTGAATTAAGTGATATAAACGGAAATGCTTGAATGCTTGAAAAGTATGCCTAGAACCTTTAGGTACTCCTTGAACAAGAATTCATTATCAGAAAGTAGACCCTCAGACGCTAGAGATACTAACCGTCCGATATCCATTCCACCTAAAACAGAGTAAAATATTTTCTTTAACATTCTAAAAATAATAGAGGAATATACGTGTGAAAGAGTTTCAAAAGGCGTTCCACATGAATAAGGTCATTGCCCGAATTTTTATCTGCCAGAAATTTGAGACCTTGTTCAAATATTACCTCCTTAAATGAAACGATACTTTGGAAAAGGGTATTAACCAAACGTTATTGCGTCCTTTGTTGCAGCACAACTTGAAAATAGCACAGAAAGGTAATACAAAACACGACAGATTCGTGACCTGATAGCGGTTCACCAACAAAGGTTATTATTAGCATACCTTCTCGCATAATGCTTTAAAATTAGGGTAGAAACCATCGGATATGTGTGCAATATAACTCATAAAACGGCTAGTTTTGACTAGAACACCATAATAATCCTTGAAGTGATTGACAACTAGAAAGCATAAATCGAATGTCTATAATATTTCAATCCAACTTTCTCGATCGTGGCTGCATCAATCTCAGATGGAAGCTCATCCTTCACTCTCTGTAATATAGTTAGAATTTCTGCCAGAATGAAAAGGGTAAAATCAGCAGATTCGTCCGTGTCTTGTCTCTTTTGAATTTCCTAGATTCAAAAAAAATGACTTGAAGCAGAATGCTCATAATAAACTCGTAAATATTTTTAGATACTTTAGGTTCATCAACGGAGGAGATGGCAAGCTCATCCCTGATGGTCCTGACAAGGTCGCTGACGTCACAGTGGTCTTGGCATAAGACCAGCATGCGATTCAGAAGCTATATCAATTACAAATTACATCACAGGCGAGAATATCATCATCAAACATATCTTCATCATACTCGTTTACAGCCATTACAGAAGTGGATGCAAAAATGGGCAGATGAGCCAGCCATTTGTAGATGGAATTGAACGAGATTCTATCATCCTCGGGGCTTTTTGGACGATTTAGGATAAAACATCTCAGAAATTCACAGCTTGTTTGGATTAAGAGTGGTGGAACATTTGGAGGAAGGTTTAGTATGAATTGATAAACCTCATGGAGAAGATCATAAGACGAATCGTCAACGATCAGCGCAGAAAGGAAAAATATGCATGGCTCGATTTGGATGTATTTTCTAGGATGAGATCGAATCATCGAAACGGCAACGTTTAAATAAGGCTCTGGTTGAATTTTCTCGAAGATAATTTCCAAGCATGTTCTAGCTGTCTCCCAAAACTCAACAACAAAATCGTCATCCAGATCCGCTGAATACTCTTTCTGATTTTATTAGAAAAACCACCCTCATGGTTTGAGACACAAAGGCCGCTCTTAGCATCTGCTTAACGAAAATATCGCAGTATTTTCGGGAAAACGTTTCGAATTTCAGACAACCCCGCATAAATAATTGTTCATCGAAATATGACCAAAACTCGAACGTGGTTTCGTATATCTAGTTAAATAAAATATACGTGGAGGTCGTGAAACTCGCAAATATACGTTAACACTTCAAAAAAGGTAAATTCACTCTCCTAAATAAAGGAAATGAAATTACGATATCCGAATAAACGTATTCTTCTAAACATAGTTCTGCAAGCTTAGCCACCAGTCTAGAAATCGAGCATACCCTATATTTATAACCATATACAAGTCAAGATTATTGGATCTAATAACTGGCTCGACACATCTTCGCAAATCCTTAACCAATGATAAAAATGTTTGGTATCCGTTTTTCGCACAACCACGATTCTGCGGTATTATGATACAAAAACCCAATAGTCGTCCATGCACTCTTCGAGGAATCCAACACAAGCAGAAATAATAAAATGTTTGTTTGGATTAACCGCGTGGAGGTATTTGCAAATTGAGGCATGAAAACTCCACCCAACAATATCAGATTTTGTGTCAAAACGTGTAGTTTGTTTAAAAATATCGAATATTTTGTTCAAAAAATAATGATCATCGGCCAAATCCTTGAAAAAAACACCCTTAAATTACTCGCCGTATACTAGCATATCATTTATATACGATATTTGAGACCTGATCTTCTGATGAATAACATTAATTCCAAAATAATGCGGCTTTGTGATTTCAGAAAACAGTTCATCCAAAAAGATAACCGCCACTTGTTTCGGAAACTGTGAGTATATCTGTTTCGATGACTCTGGAACAACAGAGAGAATATCTTTCACCATTACCCGAAGATTCCGCTTCCATACATCTGTCTCTTCGAATAGATTCGTAAAAGCAAAACATATCTGTGAGTGACCGAGTTACTTCAGTCGTTAATTCTTTGGAAGGTGTTTTTTTGAGAAAGTCCAACAAAAAATGATAAATTTCCTGTTAGTACACTCATATACTAGGAGCTCAGTTTCGAAAAAGCGGGCCTTTGTGAATTTGATCTTTCAATCGCGAAATTACCTTTTTTTGAAGAACCCTTATCGACTGGAGTTTGACATCATCACCATAAGAACTTCCGAGTATTCGGCGGCATATACTAAATGCATATCGCTGAATTGAGAACTACTAATACTGCTCTCGTGAATTTCATCATCCAGATGACCGCCTTCTGCTGCCTATCTCTATCTGCATTTGCAAGTCTACGGGCATTATAGGCAAAATCTTTAATCAACTCATGACTCTCCATTAATTTCAACGTTAATGCGCGTGATCTAACTTGATATAGTGATAGTTGCGTCGATGATCCTTTAATATCAGTAATAAAAATAAGTCCTAATCAGGTCTTTATCGCATAATACGATCCATTTTCCGATGACCTTTGCTCACAGGGTACGTAATGTACATTGTTCCAAATAATAAAGAGTTTATCCGTTAAATGTGATCTATTTTTAATCTCATACACGTGTCATCAGAATCCTTTAATATTTTCAAAAATTTACAGCTTTGACGGAAACAAAAGATTCTCTTATGTGCATTTTTATTTGAAACCATAAAGAATATTACTCAAGTTTGCCCACATTTTATATTTCTTGTAGGCTGGTGTAATTAATCGGTTTCTTATCAGATTTACCACTTATAAGAACTCTCAAACATAAGGTTAAAGGAGGTTTCAGATTTGGGTTTTGTCTTTGAATACGATCATAAAAATTTGTGACGTAATCACTACTATCTAATTTTTATTTTAATGTTCTCCAAAAAGTTGATTAAATTACTCACTCTTGGCGTGTAAAACCATAACCATAATTATTGTGTAGTCCTGATGCATAACTTGTTGATTTATATAATGAGATGTGATGATGATAAGAGGGAATCTGCAGTTAATCATCCCGAACATAAGATCCTCATGGTCTATTTTCTTGATCATATACGGGCAAAGAGGAACCAAAAGGTATTACCCTACTCTCATCCTATTAAGTTAAAGCAGTCGAATTCGAATATTCGTCCTCATCTCTATTAGTCGAAGCTATATTTACAATCTTAATCAGGTTTCTGTTCCATATTCGGTCATTACGACGAAATATGTTTTGGCGCATAAATTATTTGGTTTCTCTGAGACTGCTGATGGCTAGATGCGAAAAAAATCTTAGAAGGTATGTCCAAGTAATTCCCATCGAAACTGATCAAATAAATGTTTACATTCACACCTATAATAAATTGTTAAGCATGCTCAAGTCTCACCTATGTTCAACCGGAGAAAAGTTTTATAAATGTCTACTTCCTGGTGATTCCTGCACGTTAGGTTTTCCTGCTGGAACAGGTTAAAATTAAAGATAAATTACGTTGATCAACAAATATATCAAAGCATAATTCTAACTTACCTATGCATCAATAAATGCCATCTCAATGAAAGTGCAGGACAAATCTCTTCAAGCCATTAGTTACTGCAGTTGACAATCCAAATAATTTGTTTGAGGTTCTTAATTGTCATCCTCCCAGAATCAGACAATAGTTAAAGAAGGCTACACGAGGAAAAGCCAATTGATTCTACTAGATATTATAACGCAACTTGGATTGCCCCATTAATACTCTAACTGGGGATTGGCACATGAGAGTTTCTGTCTGAATGAGACTTCATTTACTTTGCGGATAACTTCACATTATGGTTAAGTGGATACAAATAAGATATTGCATTTTAGTGTATCAACAATGAGGGGAAGAACCATGCGTCAAATATATGGAAGTAAATATGGAAAAAATATAACAAAATCTGTGTAATGGTAATTCTTGGCACTACAAGAAAGGATTTGAGAGTGGATTTTTAACTAGTGGGTCGATTAAAAAAAATAGTTGGATTTTAGAACATATAATCGAATTCAGTTAACTCTGAATCAAAGGCTGAATGATACCAACAAAAACGCAATTATCGAATAAGATCAATTTTGAAGTTTATAGTCATGAACAATGCAAACATCCATCGTTCCTCAGGATTCCGTCAATCCTAAAAACAGTGGGATTTGCAGATTTATTTTCTCCAACTCAAATTTAGTCGATGATCTTTTCGGATTGAAACGTTTTTTGGTTGGTAAAAATGATTATGGATTCAATAAAAGACGAAAGATAGGTGAATGCAAAAAATTTAGAGATTAAGATTTTTTCATGTGGAAAACACTATTCATGGCACGTGGTTGTTGGTAAAAATAGAATTTTTAGAGCCTACAGTTCGTTAAATATTCTTAAGTAAAAAATAAATAAAATCATTTACATTAAGACATCTGCGTACTATTATTAACTAATTGCTGGATCTGGAAAATAATAACGCCCCCAATCTCTCGAAATATAACTTTATTTTTGTTAATTTAGAGTGAAAACCTTTGAAAAATCGAATTTACTTAATTTTTAAGGTTTTTGATAAATGAATTTTTAGTCAGTGGATTTATTTAAAAAAAAGCAAAGTCGACATCAAAATCTAAATATTATGTCGTTTTTTTATCTGTAGGCCCCCTCGTTTTACTTAAGTAACTTTTGAAATATTACAACACGAGTAATTGGCGATTCAACTTCTAATCGTAAACGAATCCCCAATCAATCCTATAGAAAAGAATAGTTAAGTTTACACCGAAATTCGAAGTAAATGTTTTGTTGATTCAGCCGATATATATTTAAGACTGTGATTTTGAGTTTCTAAGAGAATATTTTCGATGTAAGTAGAAGGCGGGTAGGTTTTTTGAAATTGTATATTTCAGGGTTGGCGCGATCAAACAATCCTAGTTGTTACAAACACACTATTTCAAAGCCCAGTATGACTTATTTATTAAGTCTTTTTCGAAAATTACTCAATTCAAATCAATAATTAAAAGAAATGGTAATCGGAGGCCTTGAAGGGATAGTTGAAATTTATAAGTTTTGAATCGATTCAAAGCAGTATGTCAGAGGCACGCTGTCAATGGAATATTAGTATTGGTTGGCGTATAACCAACTTTACACCAAAATAGTTTTATTCTTGATGTCCGGACAGAGCAGAAAACACAGTCATGTCAATTTCACTATTTCTCGACCAAGTGTGGTCCAGGACTCACTCAAAACGCCGATGATTTTAAAAAGAAGGAATTCAAAAAATAGACATAAAGTTTCAAAAATTATTTAAAAAAAATTAAAAATGTACTCTTTGTAACGCTTTGAAAGAGAAGCCGGTTGATATTGGAATACATCTTGTGTATTCATTTTGGATTATTTACTATTTTTTATGCCAATAGTTTGGTGAAAATCGATGGCATTCTTAAAAGTCAAAGAAAACATTATCACCTTCCGTTCCGAATAAAAGTAGCTCGGCTGAATTGAGCCTAAGAGAAAAGGGTCCCAAAAAACTATTTCACGATTCATTGATTCTACTAGGCGTCAGTGCCAATTTCAATGATGAAAATACATTATAATTAATTACAAAACCATTTGAGTTTTTGAATATTTAAATACGAATTATGGAATGCGAACGAAATTGGAGCGAAGCAGCTAATTCACCGGTTTGCTATTGGTGTTGAAATTATACATCAAATTGTATACTTTCAACAATCCCTTGTCCACATGTCAAAAATAAACCAGGTATTTGTAATATTTAGCATTGGATTCCATCAGCCAAGAGAGATCCGCTGTGTTATAGAATCAAGGGGCTACGACATATTAGTTTGAAACCCCATTTCTCTACAGCTTAATGCAATCGATATGTTTTTTGGAAAGGAAATGATTATAAAGCATAATTTAGCTATTTGTGATGCCAACTATTTCCATAACTTCAAGACAAATATCACAAAAAGGCTGTATTATTGAATTCGAAAAATGTCAATTCGTTGTCTTACCAGCGATACGAATGGAAAACGTTTAATTAATTTTATGCTATTTAAATAAATTCGGAAACAAAAAACTTTTTTTCTGAACTCATTTTTATACATAAAATAATCGGCATTTTGATTTAGCCCCTAGGAACATTTGGTTGACAAATGATGTAATACAATTCTATGTATTATTTCAGAGTTGGGCAGCCAATATTCCACACTTTGAAATTAATTTCTAATTGTTTAAATTTAAATGAAAAACCCAAAACTAACAAAAAATTAGAGCTCAACATTAAAATTTAACGCCTTCCAATGAATATAGTCATGAAGGTAGCTTTCCATTTTGAGACAGTGGACCCTTTAAGTCGATTGGTATAATATTCTGATAGCATTGTTTTTTATGTGCGAAAATCTATTCGTGAATCCTAGAATTCGCCATGTTATCCACCTAAATCATAAATTTGTAATTAAAAATAACCTCTCAGGTTATTTATAAATTGATTTCTGCACTGTTCAATCCTCTGTTTAATAAAAACCAAAGGATCGGCCCACCTTATAATGTAAAATTATTTTGATCAACACTGTATATACAGCTATTTACTTTAATCCGAAAACGCGTTACTTGAAACTTTGAAATCGTAATTTGTTGCATTTTTAATTGGCATATTAAGGCATCATTTTACATAGCCATTCTTCGATATTTAAATATACTTAGGAAAAGATCAAACACTATTTATAGTTCTCAATGAAACCTCACTGATGACATATCGTATAACATCTAGCGTATTTTAAGGTCTAACTTTGGTTTGGTAGCTTAATATAGCTCATATGATCATGAGTGAGTCGCACATTAATATTTTGGGGAGCATCGGCCCTATTGAAGAGACACGATAAACATTTAGACTGTATTTAATCGACTGATGTTCTAAATTAAAAATAAAACTTGATTTCATGTCTTAAACTTTGTCGCATCGAGCAAATACCCGTCAAAGGTTTGACATGTTAGTATGACTCAGTTGAAATATTATTCATTATTTGATTAATAACACTTGTTACAAGATTCCAGTTTTGGGGTCTGATGTATATGAAGATGTATCTCAGAAACCTCGTTGCATGGATCTTTCGAGACTGTGAAGTCGGTGCTGAGAATCATCGCTAAAAACTAAAATTCTAGCATTTATTGGTATCATTGTCCTCAAAACAAGTGTATAATCATAAGGAATGATGGGTGAATTTGATTATTAAAATCTTTTTCGCATATGTTGCGCGTGCCCGGCTTACAGTTTATTGTCATGGTCTGGTCAACTATTCCTTTTTATAAACAATAGAAATATATTTTTGATATTGACAATTCTGTCACCAAAAAATCTATGAATAAGCCTTATCGATTCCTTAAACATAAAATGTTTTGGATTGTGGCGTGGCGTGGCCAACTAATCAATCATAATCTAAGTTATTACTGTTATATGTAAAAAAAATTATCACTTAATGATTTAAATTTTTGGACATCAGCAATAAAAACTAACGCTCTTGATCTTTTTTTCGAGGTTTACCATCATAAGTCGTTCAGATCTCACAAAAAGATTGCGCAACATCACTTGTTTATAAAAAAATCTAGAATTCCAAAACAGTGCAGGCTCGAAACAAAACCATGAACTATTTAATAATGTATGGGTTATTTTACGACGCATTTACTAAAGAATATTATCTTGCTAACTAATTGCGATGAGGCATTCGAGATTTATGATTAAAGTCCTGTATATACATTATCGAATATCCGATTTCATCATCAATGATGTTTCGCCCTTATGGTTAGAAAAAAGGCCCAGGGACTCTTTAAAAAATAGAATGATGTATAAAACCTAGGATGTACATCAATTCCCGTGAAATAAGGCCGTCTAGTGATAACATTCAAATATTCCGACATTAAATTTATGATAACCGTTAATTATACATTTAAGAAAGATTCGGTCTTCTTGGCAAATCAAATTTCAGTAAACGACCGAAAATATATTCTACTCGGATATCTAAATACATATTCTCACAATTTCAAAAGATAGAAATGTTATAGAGTTGAATTTACTCTATTAAAAATACATATCAGAACCTTTGAATGTCAAATATCAGAATCTCAGGCCTTTTGCACGGTAAATGGATTAATATCGTTCACTTGGTTCTAAAGACTAAAATAAAAAATCGATGCTAGCGGCGACGTGAAACTTTTGCATGATTCTGTTCATTAAAAAAAGGTAATATCCAAAAATCACCTAAGATCTTAATTTGAGATTTATTATTATAAAAGAAAATTCATGAAGCCACATATTAAACACCCCCCCCCCCCACGTCGCGTTAAGCAGCAGATTAACTGACATAATTTGAGCTATATTTATTTAGAGGTTGAATGAAAACTACAGACAATATTTAAATGGTAAAAGCCTATATATAGCCTAGCATATTTAAGTATTCGTGTGACATGCGCATGTAATTAATAAAAGATAATATTTTACAGATAAACAGCTCTTTATTTAGAACTATATGACCAATGCACGAGGATATAGCAAACATTTATCAGAAATGTTTCGTATTATGAAACTAAAAATCTTATTAAAATCTATTTTTATCACTGATATTAGACGATTATCGACGCAATTTAACTATGCAATATTAGATCACGCGCATTGAGGTCCAGGTTAATGGAGAGCACGGTGATTATTACAGACTTTGCCGCTAATGTCCAGGGACTTGCGAGTGAAAATCGTGATGAGCAGCAGAAAGCTGTCGTGTGGATGCTGAGATTTATGAGAGCAGTATTAGTCACGCTAAATAAAGGAAAATGCATTCAGCATGTGTCGCCAAATTCTCCAAAGTTCAGTTCGGTATGAGGTCCATCTCCATTCGATTAAGATACTCCAAAAAAAGGTAATTCCTCAATTGAAAGATCACATGCATACAGACCTGCCTTAACGAAAGTGACTTGTTGGTATATGAATATTTTAACAGGAAACTTACCGTTTTATGCTGGAATGTCTCAAAAAAACGCCTACAAATGAAATGACGACCCAAGTAAGCTGAATTTCGACAGATTTGTGTTGTTTTCGCTAATCTCTTTGAAAAGACATATGTTTGGAAGCGATCTCTTCAGCTAATGGTTGAAGATATACTCTCGGTTGTTCCAATGTCATCCTTAAAAATATACGAAACATTTCCACGACGAGCGGCGGTGATCTTTTTGAGTGAACTGTTTTCCGACATCACAAAACCGCATTATTTTAGAGATGATGCGATCAGAAAAAAGATCAAATCGGAAATACCATACATAAATGAAATTCTTGTAATAAACGAATAATTTCAGGGTTCTTTTTTTATTGATTTATCAGAGGATCCTGACTACATGAACAAAATATTCGATGTTTTTAGACAAACTACACGGTTTGATACAGGATTTAACATACTTGAGTGGAGTTTTCATGCCTGCGTCTGCCAATATCTCCATGAGGCTGATCCAGAGAAACAGTTGATCATTTCCGCTTGCGTTACTTTCATTGAAGAGTACATGGACTTTTATTTGGTATTTTATGACGTAATAGCTTCAGAAACCTCGTGATGCCATTAGCAGATATCGAACATTTTTATCATTGGTTAAAGATTTGCAAGGGTATGTAGAACCGGCCGTTCGATTCAATAATTTCGACTTGTATCAGTATATGTTTATAGGGTACGATCCATTGCCAGCCTGGTGGCTAAGCTTGCAAACATATGCTTAGAAGACTACGTTTATTCAGATATTGTAAATTGATTTTCTCAAAATAGGAGAGTGAATTTTCATTTTTTGAAGTTTTAACGTATATTTGTGGGTTCTACGACCTACATGTACATTTTTCTTAACTAGATATACGATAAGACGTTGGAGTTTTGGTCGCATTTCGATAAGAAACTTTGTATGCGTGGTTGCATGAAATTTGAAGCCTTTTCCCGAAAATACTGCGATATTTTCGTTAATCAGATGTTTAAAGCGGCATTTTTGTCTCAAACCATGCGGGTGGCTTTTCTAATAAAATCAGAATGAGTACTCGGCTGACGTGGGTGACGATTTTGTAATGGAGTTTTGGAAGAAAGCTAAAACATGCTTGAAAATTGTCTTCGAAAAAATTCAACCAGAGCCGTATTTAATAAACGCCATTTCGACGATTCGTTCTTATTCAAGAGAATACATCCAAATCGAACCATGCATATTATTCCTTTCAGGGCTGATCGTTGACGATTCGTCTTATGATCTTCTCCATGAGGTTTATAAATTTATACTCAAACTTCCTCCATATATTCCGCCGTGGTTAATCAAAACAAGCTGTGAATTTCTTATAGGCTTTATCATCAATCGTCCACCAAACACCGATGATGACAGCATATTGTTCGTTTCCATCTATAAATGGCTTGCACGGCTGCCCATTTCTGCCTCTTTTTCTTCGATGAATGAAAAAAAGTTTGATGGAGACAAGTTTGATGATATTTTTCTTGCCTGTGATGTAATTGATAATTTATATAGCTTCTGAATCGCATGTTGGTCTTATGCCATGACAACTACGAGGTCAGAAACCTTGTCAGGATCATGAGGGATAAGCATATCGTCGCTTCCGATCGTGAACCTAGAGTTTTTAAAAGTGTTTATGAGTTTCTTATGAACATTCTGCTTCAAGTCAATTGTTTTAATTCAGGAAATTAAAAATAACCAAGACATGAAAAAGTCTGCAAAATTTACACTTTTCATTATAGCAGAAATGAGAAGATTATTGGAGAGCGTGAAGGATAATATTCTCATCAAGGTTGATGCAGCCACGATCGATAAAGTGCGAGTGCGTTATTATAGTCTTTCGATTTATGCTTTCGAGTTGTGAGACACTTCGAGGACTTCTTTGAGGTCGCAGACAAAACCTGCGACTTCTGGGGGTTTCTTTTAGACATATCCAAAGGTTTTATCCCTAATTTTAACAAATTGTGCCAGGAGGTACGAATATTTTAATCGTTGCTGGTGACCAGCTATCAATCATTGAATCTGCCATGTATTCTAACCCCTATTCGTGTTATTTGCGAGTTTTGCTCCCAACACATCATTTATATGTTTATTTTTTTGCCTGTATTAAAAGTATCATTTCGTATAAACAGATAATATTTAAACGTGGCATCAATTTTCTGGCCGATAAACATTCGGCCCGTGACCCGATTCATGTGGAACGCCTCTTGAAACTCTTTCGCTCGTATAGTCCTGTTTTATTTTAGAATTCTAAGGGAAAGGTATTACGATGTTTTAAGCCAAATGGATGTGGCACGATTAGTACACGTCGCGTCTGATGGTCTTCGTTGTGAAAATGAATTTCTATTCAAAGAGTACACCCTGGTTCTAAGCGAACTGTTCAAGCCCCTAAGTCTTCCAGTTGATTTGACTTAATTCAGGAACCTGTAAGCCAGTCAGAAGAAGGTTTAGCGGTGACTCGTTTTTACCATCTCCATTTGCACACCATTATCGAAAGTGTTAGGTTTTTAATTTAGGCTGCTTGGTTGTGATTTTATCCCAGCGGAAGTCGTTGTTTGTCGAAGGATGTGGAACGGTTCTACAAACCATGAAAAATGCCGAAAAACGTGTTATTGGAGAGAATCTTAAAATAACACACGGATTCATAAACTCTTGGTTAGTATGTCACCCTCCTCGTATCGTTTATGATGAAGGCATTCGTGACAGATTTATAGACCTGATAAAGTACGTATTGTCTCATTAGTGCTCCTGACAAGACGGAGGCCGAGTTCATTGCTGCTGCGATAAATTTTGAACTATTTGGACGCTAGAAATTTTAACAGTATTCTGAGCGTTTTAATCAAGCCTCAACCCTTTGTTTAAATCAGACTTTTGCCATCAAACGTACCCGAAAAATTAGATCTATGCAGATTATGCTTATCAATGCTTGGTTCTAATTCTTGTGGGAAGGAGGTTTAAGACCTAGACAAAACATGACCATACCAACAAAAGGAGGGCACATCAGAGTCAACAATCCATGTGAATCCTTTCTAGCTCTAAGAATGGCAGGCGTTTATGTCCGAGTTCCCAATAGATATTCTTGTAACCGAAATGAGAAGTATTTATCTTATAGACGGTGGTGAAAATCAGTTTAATAGTCCGTAAGTTTATTGCACGAATTTTCATTTTTGTTTCAGAACGATTACGCTAGTCAAAGATGATATTATTCGCTCCATACCTCATTAATTCGGGTATATTTGCCTGTAGTGTGGTGCCTGTCCATACACTTCTCAATTTATAAGATTCTGTATTTCTAAATCCTAAACGCAGCCTCTGAGTTTCGAACAGACAAATATTTGGGTTTGACTTGCTTATATTCAAGTCTCATATAGGATATTTTGCTAGTTAAAAATATCGTTTTGCTAGTCAAACGGAATATACAATCACGGCTGTGTTAAACATATCAGTTTATCATTCTCGAATTAAAATATTTTGATGCTTTGGTTCAGGAACTACTTGATGGTGAACATAGAACATTTCTTCGGTCTCCTTGACAGATTACTTGATTAAGGAATTTGATCAAAATTGTCTGGAAATTTTTATTGCCATCGATTCGTTTAGCACATTACAAGGCTGCTTAATCATTTCTTGCTGAACAGTGAAGGGTTTCTTTTTGTGAATCAACTGCGAGTTCGTACCAAGAATAAGCATAACTCATTATCAGTGAGTTTGCCTTTTTTGAAATGACTGGTGGATTGGACAACATAATTGTATTTACTATTATATCTTTTCTTAACTCCGAGGTGACTGGATATTGAGCATGAATTTCTGACTGTGTGGTCTTGCAGGGTTGTTACAGTTTAAACCGTGGCGTCACAAAAACAGAAATTGTACAGAATAATCAACTGGGGGATCCACTCAAGCTAAATGAAAGCATAAATATACATTTCAATTCTACTTTTAAATCACAAATGGGAACTTTTTGCGTAATAGTGTTTTATGATTTGGATTTTAACTTTCCTACACTGGAATCAACGGTAAGTTTTGATCTAAAAAATCTGATTTCAATCAAAAAATAGAGTCTACGGAAAACTTAACGTCTATAGCAGAGGATTGAGCATCCGGGGCACTTTGAATTGTCTACAAAGCTTGAACAGGATCCTTTTTCTAGATATATATGTAGGCTAAACAAGCTGAATCGATAATATCCGAGTACAAAGACTATTCGCTGAGTGAATTATAACGAGCTAATCCGAGCGAATATCTTAGATTTTTAACTTTTCTAATGTATTAGGGGCGGCAGTGTTTTTAACCTTTAAGATAGCTTTAAAACAAGTTTAAAATCGGGTTATAATGATGCAGACATCTCACTTTAAATCGAGGTATATACAATACAATTTATTCTACTTTGATAAATCACATTATGTTTAGAACGTTTGGAAGGCAGAACTGCGTGTACATTATTTTTGGTAACTTTAAACGCATGTTGTTATTTCGAGCTCATGAAAATAGAGCTTTTCTTAATTTTTATAATTTTGATCAAACGTTTCAGATAATATGGAGGATTTTCGATATTAACACATTTTGTCGTGGTAAGATAGAGGTTTTATTGAGCGCGAAGGTCCAGGTAGCATTCAAACGCTCACTCACTAAGTTACATAACGTAAATTCTACCAGCTGAAACAGTGGAGACATGGGATTAATGAGAATGCAACCGGCAATAATGACGCATGCTAAAAATTATTGTTATAAACAAACCTCAAAACATCTCACCGTTTCCTCTTCATGAAATAGTTTTTCCAAAGTTTCCATATATTTTTGGTGTAGTGCTGTAATTCTTACAGTACTTACACCTTTGACCAGTTAATTTTCCACATTGTGCAATCAATTTAGGACAAAAAAACTAAAATAATTTAGAATTAAAATATATTAGATTTCAATAGGACACCCTTGAATACAGTCTGGCAAACAGCTTTCCATGTGTCTGTAGAACCCACAGCAGTCATTCGATGATTTGTGGGTGCTGGATGTTTCAATTGATGAAAAAAGTTCGTCTGCTGATTTTGAATTGGCCTGACGCACTAACCCCTTCCATTTAAAGAAAATATTTTTATGGGGTTTAAAAAGGGGCTATAGGGGGCAAATAGATCGGAACGTGGTTAAATGCCCTAATCGTGTTTTGAACAATTTGCGTTTTATGAAATGGAACATTATCCATAACAAGGTAGGCCTCTGAAATCTCTCGTGCTCGAAAGATTTCAAATATCTCTAAAATGTATTCCAGAAAACATTCGGGCTGTATGCCTTTCACAGATTTGAAATTTACCATGCCCTCACAAGACATCGTGCAGGTAACAGAATAATTTAGAGACCTTGAAGCCGGGAAACTCTTGTGGCTCAAATTCATGTGAGCTCTCGACTATACCGACATATCTTATTTACTTGAAAGCCTTTTTCGTCGATGAAAAAAATTGTAGATCCGGAGCTATTCTTAGAAAGTTCATGGCATATTCCTTCCTTGCTACTATATTTTGAGGGTCATTACGCCTTTCTAGAATTGGCTGGAAGATTTTTAATGTAAACAATAAGTCTAAAGCAACGCGATGCAATGGATCTACCGATTCATATATTATGCCTCTCACAAAACAGATCGCATATTTTGTGAATCGTGCGCGAACAGTCCTCTTCCAGAATGTCAAAAGGTGATTCCTTCTGTTCGTCTATCTATTTCGCTCCACGGTTACCACCCTTTGGACACTTTTTCAATTCTACCCTTTATTTGATAGATTTTATAAATTTTTCTTGCAGT
>JWZT01005319.1:63623-104478 GCA_000827895.1 Thelohanellus kitauei
TCCAGAGCATCATCATTTTCAATAAATTCACACTAAGGATCAGCTGTTTCCTGTAGAAAGTGGAATGAACCGCCTAAAATTTAGTCATGTGCGTTAATCTTAAAATACGTAAATATTAAATGCAATTCAATTTTAAGTCATTTTTCATGTAAAACTGTTCTGATTTTTTTGTTTAAACTATTAAAAATAAATGTATCCAATCACCTCATACCCTCTTCAGAATCATTCTTATCAGATTTAGATATTTGAGTTTTTTATCTGTTTTAGAAAGTTTTTTTGGTTCTGTGTGTTGATGTCATATGCTTGAGATTTTTTATAATTTCTTTCACCACGATGAGCCTTGCTTATTTTTTTATTCACTAAGAAGATAAGAGCGATTTTAATCTTCCTTGGTAAAAATACAACACGCTAATCGCCAGAATTGTTAATATTATTTGTCATTTTAAGAAGTTTGCCCTCTTGTTAGAACAAAATTAAATAGGGAATCATACTTTTTTAATGATATATTATCATATTTAAAAAAGTGGAGTGCCTCTGTGCTGATTTTAGGCGTTTTTTAGGCGTTTCATTCCAACCACCTTTCCTGTGGCATTCAACTCAATAATATTAGGTTCGTGCAGAATATAGAGTCAAAGGCCTGAAAACCACACCACAGCTTGATCGGTTTTCTCATTTTTTTGACAGGATATGCCGATAAAATCCCGGACACCTAAGAACCATATCCGCAGCTACAATCAAATTTACTTTACACTTTAAATCATTGAATAAATACATCGATCAGACCCCGATACATGTCTGTCTGTTTTAACTGGCCATGACCAAGTAATTGCAAGTAAATTCGCCTGACATCAATCGATACATATTTTTAGCCAAAATTAAAATGGCGGAATTATTGGAAATTTGCTCTACTCACCTTATTGTCCCGTTCATGAAATACGTTTAATATCCAATTCCACTTCTTTGAAATTTGGAGCCATTCATTCACATGAGCATGCCGTGTTTTTGAAATGATCGTTGCCTTTAGTCAAAAAAATACTTCATAAAACACAATTTCTGAGATGAATTTCAAATTCAAAACATATAAATATACATCAACACTTGATTTAATTTTACAGTTGAAGTTTGACTGCACCTTAATCAAACATCATAAATATCAAAGTTTTCTATGATATTACAACTAATAATCTAATCATTTTACTCACTGGGACCGATGCCTCGGCTTTGATCGTTATCGAATAAAAGAAAATTTAACAACTTCCGGCTTGTATGAGGACAAGCTGGTATTAATTCTTTGACGTGGCTTCTAAGCTATACTGTTAACACTTAACCGGTTAAGCTTTAAGGTAAGATGCCTAGATCACCATCAGAAATAAGTTTTGATTGTCTTCCTTTAAAAAAGATATTCTGGTTTGGGTCAGAGTGAATCGAATTGTTTATAAAGTTCAGAATATATAAAAAGTATTAAGTTTTTGGCATCTTTGAAGTTAAAACCTTATATTTGTTTCTTGCACGGTCAAGCATTTGATCAATGTGAGAGAACTTGATGTTTCAAGTGACCTACTGGTTCGAGTGCTTTTTCTTTGAGCCACGGAAGATATTTTGATTCATAATACTTCTCGAGAGTCTCCATTTTTTTCGTTAACTCCTAATAAACGAGATAAACCATTGAATAGTTTTGAGGCGCTGCAACCACACTCCAAAAGATTCTCATCAGTTCATAAAATATTTTAGAGTGCAAAGTTAGGTCATCGACTGCACTCGGATCGATAGTTTCTAAATTGGTTGTGAAGATACTTTGTATGGTTTGTAGCGACTCAGATTGATCTACTTCAGAAACGAAACAGTTCTATGTCATCATAAGTAAACTGTGTATCCTTCTTGTTGCCATTCGTCGAAATATTTAGCCATGACCCCAATATTAGAGTGGGAGACCTGTGTAAAAAACCCAAACTTTCTTAGCAGAGGAAGTGGATGTTGTAAATTTGGTCGTTTCCATATTTAATAATTGAGCAAACGCCGATTCATTAGCCCCATTATCCATATTTGCTTCAAAAGGATTCTATGATCTTAGAACGTACATTTGTCACGGTCACTTTCTTTTCCTGGAAGGTTTTCAACAGAGTGTGACTTTGGAGATTGAATCGACGACTTAAAGAGAGATGCGTGTCGTCAGGAGCTTCATCAACTACTCCATAACCCTAGTTAATCGAATCTACACTTCGGGTACAATTGGCTGGTTAATAACGCCAAAATCATGAATCTCAATATCGGTATTTTGGGCCAAGTTTTTATCAGCATCAATAAATATTTGATAGAAAAGATTCTTTTCTCTCGTGGACTTGCCTTTATCCAAATAGAAGAGTTGGGCCTGAAAAAATTGTGTCCAGAAATCGGTTTCTGAAAGTTGATCCGGCACCATTTCTTGAAACTTTTGTTTAACTAACAAAGCCAAACATACCTAGTGGATAGGCTAAAAATATAGCATCAACAGACTCCGTTGTAAGTTTGAGATTGATTTCATTACAACCGATAGAAACGGGCACCAACGATGACCAAAACGCGTTTGGGATTGGAACTTTAGATTGTTCAGCGGTTATTTGGCTGACCGGCATTTTGTTTTTCAGAATGATTGGACTGGACCAAAATTCATTGGATGAAATACAACCACTCATTACCAACTCACGATATAAGTTAAATAACTTGGGATCGTTTGACAGTAATTCGTTCTTTTGGCTAATGCTAAATGCTGATGATGTGGATTTTGAGACAGCCATTAACTTAGCTATCAGGGATTTGACTTGGTTGCGATTGGCGCGATCCACCTCAAAATCTTGAGACTGGAATTTGAAGGTAATATTTGTATCATTATTGAGACCAAGTCTCAGAAACAGCTTGTCTCTAACTTCCGAGCTTACTTTTATAGCTAAATTATCACAAAATTACATTTAACATTTTCAAAGTTAACTACCACCACTTTATCGGTCTTAATAGAACTCCACTCAATGTGATCTGTTTGAATTTTAAGCGCGCCATCGTAGCCTTCATAAATTATTCCAGTATTTAGTTGATATACAACATCCTGCGACATAACTCGTATCACGAATGTCCACGATCGTTTTGAGTCAAAAGTACTGTATCATGGGAAGAAAAACGCACGGGCCAATACATTGTTAAAATGATGCCAAAATTTGATTCCACTATTTTCAGATGAAGATTTTTATTTTTCAAATGAGAATAACAATGACATTTAGTTTTATTTTAAAAAAATGGATAAATGGCTTCGTCTTGTTGCATCAAGTGTAAATATAATTATTGTTTGAACAGCGACAATATATTTGCGATAATAAAAATAACAATGCCTAAATATGATAAACATAATCCGAATGTTAATTCGACCAAATCACCGTTCGATAAATTTAATCAAGTTCAATAAACCCAGTGTTTTCATTTTATGATTCACAATTCAAATCTTGAAACCAAACATATATTATATTTTAAGTTGAAAATTAGTGATTTATAATTTTCATTAACCCTTTCATGCCCGCATTTTTTTCCTAGGAAATAAAAAGTAATTTAAATTATTTTCTGAAATATCATACATAAATAAATATTTTGCGTGAAAAAAATCGTTAAATCATCACCCACTTGCAGAAAATTGCTGTTGCGGTATGGCAACAATGGTTGGGTGATTGATGTAATCTCTTTATTATAATACCACTTTCATCCGTTTAAAGTTTTTTTTATTCTAGTGTAAATTATAACTTTATAAACACAATAATAGTCTAAATAGGATGTTTTTAGTTTATTACTTTGTGTGATAATCTCAAAAACAGTTTCTGTTAATTGAGCTAAGGCATAAGTAGACTCCACGTTTTCCACAGAAACTACGAATAATTGATTTTTTACAGTGTCTGCAACGATCCTTCTCTATAAAGTATAATTTTAGATA
This sequence comes from Thelohanellus kitauei, assembly GCA_000827895.1. Classification (NCBI taxonomy): domain Eukaryota; kingdom Metazoa; phylum Cnidaria; class Myxozoa; order Bivalvulida; family Myxobolidae; genus Thelohanellus; species Thelohanellus kitauei. Next base: position 67,573 of record JWZT01005319.1, read on the forward strand.
TCCAAAATCGTCAAGATGAATCTCTACCTGAGGGTTACCAGTCCTAATCCCTTTCTCTTTGGCTGTTCAGCTATTAAAAACATTTGTTTCTCCTGACAAAGAAAGGGACATGGAGTCTCTGGTTAAGAACCAAGCTTTTCGCTGGCTTAAAGGCGAGTATTAGACATTGAGACAGTTGGGTCACATAGGCAAGTATGTCTAAACGTTCTAAGCACGGTATAAATAGCTGTGAGCAGTGGTTGGTCTCTGAAACAACCAGTTATACCATTTCTACGGTGATAACCTAAAAAAATATCCAAGTGGCGATCCGATTCGTTCTGGGGGTTCAAGAAGCTGGTTGTTCCAAACTGAATAATCTAAAGGAGAATTAATGTCATGCCAGCAGAAATTTATTCCCTTCTAACAACTAAAGAGAAAAGGATTGGGACTGATAACACTCTTGTAGAAATTCGTCTTGACGGTTTTGGACATCTACAATTACACTTGAAAGAGAAGGGTAGTTGCAGGCACTGTAAAAAATCAATTATTCGTAATTTCTCCTGCAAATGTGGAGTCTACTTATGCCTTACCTCAACTAACAGAAACTGTGTTTTTTGATTATCACACAGCTCAAGAAACTAAAAGCAACCTATTGAGACTATCATTGATTTTTATAAAGTTTTAATTCACATTAAAATAGATAAAAAAATACTTTTAACAGATGAAAGTGGTATTATAATAAAGAGATTGCATTAATCCCGCAGCTATTGTTGACATATGGCAACAATAATTTTCTGCATGTGGGTGATGATTGAATGAATTTGTTCACGCAAAATATTTATTTATGTATGATATTTCAGAAAACAAAATAAACTCATTTTTTATTTCCTAAAAAAATGCTGGCATGAAAGGGTTAAGTGAAAAACTCTAGACAGTATTTTTTGCCAAATAGCGAATAAAATTCTTAATTTATGTGAATAAGAGGATAATATTGTAAAATAGGAAGTAACAGATGACGAATCCAGAGTTTTATTCAATGTTCAATTTCGACCCATGTCACTCCATGTTCTCCAAAAAAATTTTCTCGTTTTTGGGCATTTCTTACAATACCGTTAACTTCCGTTGATTCCTTGCAAGCGATAAGGCTTTTAAAAACCAGGAAAAACCTTCTAATTTGTATGAAATTATGCATATTGTGCCTTCATTAGAGCTCGATGTCTCTTATGACATTGGGCGAATTTCCAATATTTTTACATCTAGTCATGTTAAACTGTCACCTCGTTTTTACTTGTGTCCATTGGTTTACTTCAACACTTATTCGTTTGTGAAGATCAATTCCGTTAACGGTTTGGAATCAAAACTGTATTTTAGAATTTTTAAATTTACACAAAAAATGAAAGTTGTTCAAATAATGTTTATAATACCGATAGTTAAAGAAATTTTTAATTGGGGAAAACTTTTATGAAATTGATTGCAAGGATTATTGAGTATATCGAAAAACCCTATATATAAACGTCAGTTGGCGTTTTCCTTCAATTGAATATGATCTGAAATCACCTACCATTCATTTTCAACAAAATTTTCTACTCCTGCTACCGATAACTAGTAAAATTATTCATCAGAGAGAAACTTTTTGAGATTATCTTTGTTGAAAAAGTAGATTTATGCCGATTTTAAACAAGTTCTGCTTAAATGTAGACACATTGGAAGAGTATCCAGAAATTTTTCCCGGAAATGAAGATAGAGTAACTGACTGCGAACTTAGAATTAAATCAAGTGCTGGATATTTTCTAATGGGTAAAAATAAATGCGAATACTCTTTCTTTGACAATACTTCCAACACCAATACTGTGCTAACTGACAAAATTTGACGGCGATTTCACAATATTCGAGCTTTTATGTTGATTATTCAGCAAAAAATGAGAAGTTGATATGATGTGACTAATATTTTATTTTAGAAATTTATTCAATCACAATTTTATGGTTTTCAATAACCTTGAACTCTTCGATGATTTTCTCAAGTTTCATCTCATAATCTTTCTGAAAGTCAGAATAATACTTACAAATGAATTTAAGTTTACCTTTTGATTTGGTGCATCTGGTGAAGACTTCTTCTCAACTTTTTTTGTCTGTTTCGGAACTAAAATTTAGAAGAGTATACATTTAATGTTCTTCATAATTTACCAACTATTACCCAAAACTGCGCCTAAATTACATGGTTATGTCCGTGCGACATTCTCCATCTTTTTTAAAACGATTGTTAGAAACAATGAAATTCATTGTTTAATGTCTGGTATATTGTCTTTTTTTCTGAAATAAATCACAACAGCTCCACGTGGTTAGATACCTGTTTACATAACACCCTCTGCTCGTGTTAGTTTCGAATGTTTGTTTTCACAGTAAAAAACAATGGTAATCCGTCTTTGTACACAAAATTAAGACACAAATCGACGAGTTAAACGATCAAATCATTTCATAAAATTTATTGACTCTTCTCGATTCGCCCTTCATGAATTTATTTTTCGTTGAAAGACCAGATGAAAAATCTCCATCAGTAGATGCACATTTACTGAAAGATATTTTCATCAGAAACCGCAACAAATATTCATGAGAGTAACGAAAAAATAGTTAAGTAAGCGGTAGTATGATGTATCCATTTACTACTTTTAAAATAAGGTAAGATTTAAATTATAAACATTACCTGCACTGAAATTCGTCAATTGAATGAAATATTCAACTGACAACCAATTGTTTACAAATTTATTTCAATGTCAAAGCGGCAAATGTATAGATTTACTGTCGATCGTGATTCATTATGTGGTATAGCGTGTCAGAATTCGTCCTGTGAACGACAGGGTCATGAAATGGCGAATTGAGTTTGTTGGTACCCAAATGTTCCATAAATTCAGAACAACTAAAAGCTCAATTTTTAGCACGATAGGGTAAGAAAGGCATGGAATCGGTGGCTTTAAAACTCTTCCCGTATATCACATTTCAATCATGAAAACAATGCATGATTATGTCATTCAATGATAAATCTTCAGCACTCAGCTATATATTTGTAGGCTCTAAGTATTTCGATTCATTAGGCGATCTTTAATATGTGAGATCATATCCTGATCCCACCAATTATCTCGATTTTTCATCAGTCTGGTGAACATTCTATTAGTCAAAAAGTTGAGAGAAATTTTATGCTCACATATACAAGAATCTATCTTTTGAAATTCTACCAGATTGCTATTCTCCTAAGTTTTCAACAAATAAGTTTCCAGAAAGGGGTCTCGTATACATTGTTCAACACAGTATAATTCAAAGATACAACACTGAAATAGTCATGGATGAAAAATAATCAAAAGATAAGGACATTTCTAACAACAATCTCATCTTGCATGCAAAAGGTTTTAAAATTATGCATTTATATTATTGAGGTACCAGGTTTTGCATCCAATATCGTTATTCATGAAAATGAAAGCCAGTAACATTTTTGAAAATATTATTTGGGACGACGAATTCTCAAGGATAAATTATAATCATATCAAGGGTGCCAAGACATCGTTTACCACCAAATTAGACTATTTTTGGAGTCCATTGTAAGGATGCAATTGAACAAAAACCTTCAGTTATCATAGAAAATAACCAGCGAAACATTTTTTTTAACCATACAGTGTTTTTCCCTCAACTATATATTTTTTTGACTCAAGTTGGTATTTTTGATTCTACTAATTTTTCGTATTTGATTTTCGGGAATTGGTAAATATACGCCTTCGTTTGATGGAAGTCGTCGATACAATCCCTCAGTGTCACCTGATAAAACGTGGTATAAATTCTATTAATGAATATACGTATTTGGCATTAATTAGGTTGATTCATAATTTTTCTTCAAATTATGTAAAACGAGAGAGGTATAGGTGGTTCATGTAGAAGAACCCGCAAATAATATTGTCACTGTATAAAAAAATATGTTTCTATTTTGCGGTTTATGCTATGTGTGTGGTTTAGGATGAAAACCCTGTAAGTGTTCAAAAGCTAACACTACATCTTTTAGGACCTACAGAGTCATGCCCAGGGGTTTTTTGAATTTTTTATTCACTATACAAATTCTTCCAAAGAATCGTCAAGATGTTTTCCACGGATGTTGCACAGCTTAAACGAAAAGTTTGTTCGATTGATTGGTTATATTTTAATCTCTCAAGGATTAGAAATTACCTCAATTTTATTTGTATGGGCTCCGATTAAAGAAGGGGTGTCAAAATAATTTCATATGGCGGGTCAGATAGAATACTTAACGTGCACTGCGGACCGGTGTCATACATGGGATTCATTTTATCGAAATAAATAAATGACCAAAAACTCTGAAGTTATGTTTTATACAGTCTATTGTACATGAACCGTGTAAATTCAATTAATTTCATGGCATATAATCTGATGTAATACAGTGTTACTGGTTGTGAAAAAAAAAAGTAATTCTAAAATGATGATTTTGTATACAGTAAAATATAATGAGATAAGGAGATAATTATTCCATAATATATAAATTTGTTATGTACTCTTATAGTTGGTTGTTTCAGATGTCCGACAGCGCTTAGCACTTGAAAGTCCATCTGAGTCTGGAGTGTCTCTGAGTAGTAGCAAATTTAAGAATCGTCTTCAAATGAGTGTCTGAGAGTTTTGAGAGAGATTTTCGCCTTTTCATATTCATCACAGAAAACACCTGCTCACAAATATAAGTTGTCTCAAGCATTGATAAAATTATTGTAGATAAGGCAGAAAGGGGGCATGTTTTTGTCTTGTGATTGATTGAAATGTTTCACTTTCAACGGTACCGAATTTATTCTTCAAAACGGAATCACAGTTAATATAAATTAGTTGAGCTTGTAATTCTTATGATGCAGTTTATGCATTTATGGAGAATTTGTTTCGAACAATTCCAAAGCTATTCTTTATGCATTGAAAATCAGCAAGTTTTCGAGTAAATATATTTATTAACGCCATAATTTCTTGACTACTTTTGGGTATGGACGTCATTAACCAACCTAGTGTCAGATAGAAAATAATACAGAGCTGGAAAATGAATTATTCTCAATCAACTGATTTTCCAATAACTCGAGCTTAGACTCAAGCACAAATGCTCTCATATAGACTTGTCGCCAGTTTGTTGTGTTTTGATGTTTTATGTTAAGATTATTAATTTTCTCCAAAAACCAACTAAAATATCTAACTATGTGAGCCATGCCATGTCGCTCAACTCTGACACTAGGGATCATTTCAGACCCATAAATATTTGAAACACTGAACACAATTTAAAAAGCGGCTTTCCACAGAATCCTAACTAAGCATAGGACCAGTGAAAAATAAGACAAGGTATGACCTTCCAACTTCATCCAACAGGCCATTAAATTGCCTGTGGTAAAGGTCTTTCGTTCTGATGAAAATTACCGCATTTATCATGACATTGATCAAGTCTCCAACCTTCATGCCTTAGTCGCGCAACGATTTTTGATGTAAAATGCAAAAGAAATTGTAGAAATCAGGCTTCATATTCAGTTTTTGTGGCTTTACTTTCATCTTTGTTGCGACCTCAAATTTCATGCTTATCGCCTGTAGTTATCCTTCATTGACCAGAATCAGTTTGCTTCCAATCAACACAAAGCATGTCAAGGCTTCCGACTCAACTTTGATATCAATTATCCTTAGGTGATGTATCTTTCATTAGAATCAACCCCACAAACACTTCCATTGTGTCGATGCCTTTATCAACTCTGTGAATGAAAACAGTAGGCTGAGCGATGCTATTTATACCTGTATTTCATCAAATACAATTGAAAAAAACGAAAAAGTATTTTAATTTTGTTGAAAGCTTGCTTTCGAGATAACGGGAAACATCAAAAACTCTATCTATAATCGTTTTTTTTGACAGGATAATGTTAACAAATGCTTGTCGCTTACCAGGGAACATCAATTCTGCGCTCAACAACATGTGTTTCTTTTTCATCTCCCCCATCGGAAAACGGTCTTGATACAATACTAACTTTTGAAATGTCACGTATCTTACTTTTACAGCAGCTTCATTAATATGATTGATGTTTTTGAAGAATGACTGATGTTTCTTAAATGATTTTTTATGTGTCGAGAATTTTATCTTCTCGCACCTATCCAGTGTATTTTAATATCCGCTATAAATAGCATTGTAAACTCCTCAAGCCTTGCAATAGCGATTGGCTACACACAGATCACCTACCCCTTTTTTTACTTGATGTCAAAAATAAAATGGTTGATTTTCCAATTTTTCTTAGTAACTGGACGTTCTGTGTCTATTTGTAGCTGTATTAATTTCATTTTTTATTAATATCTATAAAAAAAAGATTTCATAAATATTTAAATGACTAAAATAAACCACAAAATACATCACACTTACAAACCGGATGGACTTGAATAGACTTGATATGAGAAAAGTAAAAAATATGGACGAGATATGAGTAATTCGTATGCTATTACAGTCAACTCCTGTTTAGTTCACAGCCTCGAAACCGGAGAAAAACGTTTACTTAACCGCAGTGTGCAGATATCCTGAGTAAATATACAGGGCCACATGGAAACGGGGCCGAAACTTTGCGTGCACTAAACCAGAACTGGCTGTATGACTCATTACATAACGAATCATATCATTACGTCCACATAATGACCAGCACTCACACCTCACTACGATACTGGTGAGATACATTTTCGCGTGACTTGTGTTATTTATTACCCAACCCAGCATGCATTAAGTGATGTTTGCCTTGCACGTAGGCCGGATGGATATCGTCCACGGGCAGTGTCTTTTACACCCCTGGATTAAAGGGTCCAAAAATGCTGCGAATGGTTACTTGCATGATGAAAAAGTGTCGGCGACTGCAAATATCTGCAGAAACAATCAGTAATTATTCGTGACCCAGGTAAAACGTGATACCTTAAAATTGCTAAAAGGGTTTCAGCAGTTCAGTATGGAACCTAAAAGAGAAATAATCGTCGTTTTTATACGCTTTCGATTCTTTTCGATACTTCTGCACCACTCAATGAGTGACCTTGATGGTATTTTTTCAAGTTTGAATCCATCTATTTCTAATATATCTGGACCGCAAATTTAAAACTTCAAAATTATAACTCTCAGCCACCATTTTTCTTCAAAACTTCAAGAAAATTGTGATTGTTGTGGCTGAAAATCCAGTGATAGACTGTCTTTACGCTTTGTAGTAGAAAGTCAACAATCGCCAATAAATAATTCTACTAATTTAGATTTTTTTTATATCTCTGAAAAGGGTTTTACCGGTTTTTACATTCAATCGTGGCCACCGTGATTTTCAATCGTGTCCACCCTATTGATCCTGCGTCTGTCTTTAATATAAAATATATCTTCTTTTTTTTTCGTCGTAATTGACCCAGGAATATTAATGAAACTGTACATATAACAATTAAAAAAACGTTTTGAAAGGAAATAATAGTTCAAAATTAGTAAATATTGAAATAATTATTCTCTATTATAGATTTTTACATTCATTAGTGCGCACCCAATGCGCGCGCGTCATTTTTTAAGGGCACATTATTCAAAATAATGACAGAATACGAAGAATTTAACCTAAATGTTCGAATAGTTTAATAAGGATGTTCAAATAATCATCATTAAAATGGTCAATTACGACGAAAAAGAAGTAAAATTATATATTTTATATTAAAAATAAACACGTGCGCAATAGGGTGGACACGATTGAAAATCACGGTGGCCACGATTGAATGTAAAAACCGGTACTGTAAATTTACCATTTTATCGATATTCATTCATAGAGCAAAGCCATATACAGTTTATTCCACCGGTTATGCTTCCTGAGCAATCTGGATAATTCTTATGAGTTTCTATTGTGCCATCATGGGTTAAATAATTTATAAAGATTTCTTGGTTGTAAAATATTCCCGGAAAACGAGAAAAACTATGGAGTTGTGATTCCTATCTGAGAGCATATGTTGGAAACATGACGATGGGCAGCCTTCTTTACGAGATCCCCGATCTCATTTTCAGTCTATCAAGCCTTTTCATTGTTGTGATTGAAAAGGTGGTCTAAGGTTTATAGCGTATTTTTGAAAACTCGCTTTTATTACGCTTTGGAGATGCGGGTGTAATGATGGCCTAACCAATTCTTAAATACTATATGTGAAAAATATTTTGCTAATATTTGAGCACAAAGTTAATTTTGTTTATATTTTGTAGATGCAACACTTATAAATACTACAATTATGAAAAACGATTCAATAAAATAAATTCGAATCGTTTCAGACATCAACTTGTTATATGCACAAAAAAGTATGCATATTATCTTTTGTCTGCAAATAACTAATAGAGAATACGGGTGAAGGTTTTATTCAACCGACCATGCCAGTCTGATATGTTCCTTTTTTATCACATCTTGAATCCAACTATCTATTCAGGAATAAAATTGACTAGACCTATGATCAGAGTAAGCATGAGCCCAAATTTTCTAGGGTTTTTCGATCTACTTAATAGTCCTTGCAATCAGCTAATAAAAGTTGCCCAGAAAAAAAAGTTTCTTGCATTAGCGAGATAAAAATTTCATTACTTGTACTCTTAACCCTTTCATGCCCATATTTGCCATATGGCAACAACCAACCTATGAGTAAATAGCTATATAATTTAACTGCTGAAGAGCTTAAAGCAGGTAAATATTGTTGTTTTATTATCTATTCTGTTTGTCAAATTTCTTTATATTTTAGACACTTGATGGATAGAAAAAGCTGTGGATTACGCAATATCCTTGTGATCACAAAGATGTTTGGTTTGTTGTAATACGGAAATTTGTCTTATTTTTTGCTTTAAAAAAATACCATGAAATCGAGGAAAAATTTATCTATTAAGAATTAGAAATATTATAGAAATTGAAATCAATAGTAATTGGCAATCTAGTGTTTTTCCTTTGCTGCCATATGGCAACAATAGCAGGGAGGTTAATACGGATTAATATAATCTCTTTATTATAATACCACTTTCATCCGTTTAAAGTTTTTTTTATTCTAGTGTAAATTATAACTTTATAAACACAATAATAGACTAAATAGGATGTTTTTAGTTTATTACTTTGTGTGATAATCTCAAAAACAGTTTCTGTTAATTGAGCTAAGGCATAAGTAGACTCCACGTTTTCCACAGAAACTACGAATAATTGATTTTTTACAGTGTCTGCAACGATCCTTCTCTATAAAGTATAATTTTAGATATCCAAAATCGTCAAGATGAATCTCTACCTGAGGGTTACCAGTCCTAATCCCTTTCTCTTTGGCTGTTCAGCTATTAAAAACATTTGTTTCTCCTGACAAAGAAAGGGACATGGAGTCTCTGGTTAAGAACCAAGCTTTTCGCTGGCTTAAAGGCGAGTATTAGACATTGAGACAGTTGGGTCACATAGGCAAGTATGTCTAAACGTTCTAAGCACGGTATAAATAGCTGTGAGCAGTGGTTGGTCTCTGAAACAACCAGTTATACCATTTCTACGGTGATAACCTAAAAAAATATCCAAGTGGCGATCCGATTCGTTCTGGGGGTTCAAGAAGCTGGTTGTTCCAAACTGAATAATCTAAAGGAGAATTAATGTCATGCCAGCAGAAATTTATTCCCTTCTAACAACTAAAGAGAAAAGGATTGGGACTGATAACACTCTTGTAGAAATTCGTCTTGACGGTTTTGGACATCTACAATTACACTTGAAAGAGAAGGGTAGTTGCAGGCACTGTAAAAAATCAATTATTCGTAATTTCTCCTGCAAATGTGGAGTCTACTTATGCCTTACCTCAACTAACAGAAACTGTGTTTTTTGATTATCACACAGCTCAAGAAACTAAAAGCAACCTATTGAGACTATCATTGATTTTTATAAAGTTTTAATTCACATTAAAATAGATAAAAAAATACTTTTAACAGATGAAAGTGGTATTATAATAAAGAGATTGCATTAATCCCGCAGCTATTGTTGACATATGGCAACAATAATTTTCTGCATGTGGGTGATGATTGAATGAATTTGTTCACGCAAAATATTTATTTATGTATGATATTTCAGAAAACAAAATAAACTCATTTTTTATTTCCTAAAAAAATGCTGGCATGAAAGGGTTAAGTGAAAAACTCTAGACAGTATTTTTTGCCAAATAGCGAATAAAATTCTTAATTTATGTGAATAAGAGGATAATATTGTAAAATAGGAAGTAACAGATGACGAATCCAGAGTTTTATTCAATGTTCAATTTCGACCCATGTCACTCCATGTTCTCCAAAAAAATTTTCTCGTTTTTGGGCATTTCTTACAATACCGTTAACTTCCGTTGATTCCTTGCAAGCGATAAGGCTTTTAAAAACCAGGAAAAACCTTCTAATTTGTATGAAATTATGCATATTGTGCCTTCATTAGAGCTCGATGTCTCTTATGACATTGGGCGAATTTCCAATATTTTTACATCTAGTCATGTTAAACTGTCACCTCGTTTTTACTTGTGTCCATTGGTTTACTTCAACACTTATTCGTTTGTGAAGATCAATTCCGTTAACGGTTTGGAATCAAAACTGTATTTTAGAATTTTTAAATTTACACAAAAAATGAAAGTTGTTCAAATAATGTTTATAATACCGATAGTTAAAGAAATTTTTAATTGGGGAAAACTTTTATGAAATTGATTGCAAGGATTATTGAGTATATCGAAAAACCCTATATATAAACGTCAGTTGGCGTTTTCCTTCAATTGAATATGATCTGAAATCACCTACCATTCATTTTCAACAAAATTTTCTACTCCTGCTACCGATAACTAGTAAAATTATTCATCAGAGAGAAACTTTTTGAGATTATCTTTGTTGAAAAAGTAGATTTATGCCGATTTTAAACAAGTTCTGCTTAAATGTAGACACATTGGAAGAGTATCCAGAAATTTTTCCCGGAAATGAAGATAGAGTAACTGACTGCGAACTTAGAATTAAATCAAGTGCTGGATATTTTCTAATGGGTAAAAATAAATGCGAATACTCTTTCTTTGACAATACTTCCAACACCAATACTGTGCTAACTGACAAAATTTGACGGCGATTTCACAATATTCGAGCTTTTATGTTGATTATTCAGCAAAAAATGAGAAGTTGATATGATGTGACTAATATTTTATTTTAGAAATTTATTCAATCACAATTTTATGGTTTTCAATAACCTTGAACTCTTCGATGATTTTCTCAAGTTTCATCTCATAATCTTTCTGAAAGTCAGAATAATACTTACAAATGAATTTAAGTTTACCTTTTGATTTGGTGCATCTGGTGAAGACTTCTTCTCAACTTTTTTTGTCTGTTTCGGAACTAAAATTTAGAAGAGTATACATTTAATGTTCTTCATAATTTACCAACTATTACCCAAAACTGCGCCTAAATTACATGGTTATGTCCGTGCGACATTCTCCATCTTTTTTAAAACGATTGTTAGAAACAATGAAATTCATTGTTTAATGTCTGGTATATTGTCTTTTTTTCTGAAATAAATCACAACAGCTCCACGTGGTTAGATACCTGTTTACATAACACCCTCTGCTCGTGTTAGTTTCGAATGTTTGTTTTCACAGTAAAAAACAATGGTAATCCGTCTTTGTACACAAAATTAAGACACAAATCGACGAGTTAAACGATCAAATCATTTCATAAAATTTATTGACTCTTCTCGATTCGCCCTTCATGAATTTATTTTTCGTTGAAAGACCAGATGAAAAATCTCCATCAGTAGATGCACATTTACTGAAAGATATTTTCATCAGAAACCGCAACAAATATTCATGAGAGTAACGAAAAAATAGTTAAGTAAGCGGTAGTATGATGTATCCATTTACTACTTTTAAAATAAGGTAAGATTTAAATTATAAACATTACCTGCACTGAAATTCGTCAATTGAATGAAATATTCAACTGACAACCAATTGTTTACAAATTTATTTCAATGTCAAAGCGGCAAATGTATAGATTTACTGTCGATCGTGATTCATTATGTGGTATAGCGTGTCAGAATTCGTCCTGTGAACGACAGGGTCATGAAATGGCGAATTGAGTTTGTTGGTACCCAAATGTTCCATAAATTCAGAACAACTAAAAGCTCAATTTTTAGCACGATAGGGTAAGAAAGGCATGGAATCGGTGGCTTTAAAACTCTTCCCGTATATCACATTTCAATCATGAAAACAATGCATGATTATGTCATTCAATGATAAATCTTCAGCACTCAGCTATATATTTGTAGGCTCTAAGTATTTCGATTCATTAGGCGATCTTTAATATGTGAGATCATATCCTGATCCCACCAATTATCTCGATTTTTCATCAGTCTGGTGAACATTCTATTAGTCAAAAAGTTGAGAGAAATTTTATGCTCACATATACAAGAATCTATCTTTTGAAATTCTACCAGATTGCTATTCTCCTAAGTTTTCAACAAATAAGTTTCCAGAAAGGGGTCTCGTATACATTGTTCAACACAGTATAATTCAAAGATACAACACTGAAATAGTCATGGATGAAAAATAATCAAAAGATAAGGACATTTCTAACAACAATCTCATCTTGCATGCAAAAGGTTTTAAAATTATGCATTTATATTATTGAGGTACCAGGTTTTGCATCCAATATCGTTATTCATGAAAATGAAAGCCAGTAACATTTTTGAAAATATTATTTGGGACGACGAATTCTCAAGGATAAATTATAATCATATCAAGGGTGCCAAGACACCGTTTACCACCAAATTAGACTATTTTTGGAGTCCATCGTGAGGATGCAATTAAACAAAAACCTTCAGTTATCATAGAAAATAACCAGCGAAACATTTTTTCAACCATACAGGGTGTTTCACTCAAGTTGGTATTTTTTCGATTCAATTTGGTTTTCTGAAATTGCGTTAATAGACATTCGTTTATTGTATCAATCCATCTCAAATAATTCTTCGGAATTAAATTACGAAAAATTAGTATCAAAAAACCAAAGTGAATCGAAAAAATACCAACTGGAGGGAAAACCCCAGAATGGTTAAAAAACGCTGTTTCTCTGGTTATTTACTATGATAACCGAAGGTTCTTGTTCAACAGCATCCTCATAATGGACTCCAAAAAATAGTCTAATTTGGTATTAAACGGTGTCTTGACACCCTTTAAATGATTATAATTTATCCTTAATATTGGCCCTCCAATATATTTTCAAAAATATTACTGGCTTTCATTTTCATCAATAACGATATTGGTCATCATGGTTCACGATATTGGATGCAAAACCCGGTATTTATGAAGTGCAAATAAATAGTTTAGATGAATTAACATTAATTTCATCATTCTGATAGCCAGTCAGGTTGAATTGAAATATCGTTGTAGAAAATTGAATAAAATAAGGAATACCAGAAACTTAGTACATGTGACTAACTGCACTGCATTAATTCAGTAACCACCAACTTTCATCATTAAGTTTTTTATAGATTAATAAAATATATCCATACCTTTACAAAATGAAAGTGATTTTTGAAATATTCATCCTGTAAACGTTTTTTAGTGTGTAATTAATGAAAAAAAAGTTTACGTAAGTGATGACATAAGCATTTGACGCATGTGAATACGTTCAAGGTTGTGTTTGAAGTGTGAACTACCAAAATTCTACTGAATATCTAGAATCCTGTACTATTTTTTGAATTTTATTCAGATTGAGCCATGAATGACAGATCGGAGATGGAAAAAAACAGGCAGACAGATTCATTCACTGAAGAGTCGTCGAGAGGTGAACACATACCCATATATACATACAAGCTAACCAAATCATCGTCTTCGTCAGATAATTCGGGTTCTTTATCCGAAAATGATGAGATTAATCAAAATGTGGCCTGCATTGCCCGAAGAAATAATATTCTTCGAAACAAGGTCGAAGAATCTTCACGCCGTAACATGCTGGCCCATACTATTACTGATCAAAATAACCCAAATTTTGTAAGGCATCGCATTATACAGACTGCTAAAGATCATGCGAAATGTGCTTCTGCTGAATGTGCCCAAAATATCCGCCATTCAGAGATTGAAAGAACAAAATCTGTGAAATCTAACGTTGAAAAATTTCAATCCAGGTCTGTATTTTAATTAAAAGTGTTTCTAGATATGCATTTGCAGACGATTTCTCTTGTCACATGTTTTCTGTGTTTACAAACACAAAAAACTTAGATATTGAGGAGAATCCTATCAATCTGATACCGGCACAAAACGTTTTTGTATGACTTACTTTAACCAAGAAAAATGTGCGGTACTTCACCAAATGCCTCTACGAGCCTTCCAGGAACCCAAACAGGCTCTCGAATCATGATCAGGAGTATAAATTTAATGAAACGGCCGATTTCAACGACCTTCCGCCTTTGGAGCACCCGAATTACAATTTTCAATGCAAGTCAACCAAACTATTTGATGGAGAGATTGTGCTTTCATCGGTCATTCACGATTTGCCCGAATCAGACGAAAAACAAGTGATGAATGCCAATTTCCAAAATATGTTTCCTCATGTGCGAATAACTCTGACCAAAATGCGAAGGTATGGGGTATTATAATAAGCCTGAAAAATGAAATACGAACAGTGGGAGCCAAGGTGATCCTTTTTTGATTGAAGCTAAATATAGCGGACATCTGTTGTGCTTACTCTGCGGTGTATTTTGAATGGATGATTCATAAGGTATATATTTTGCAACTAAAGCAACAAGTAACGAAGTCCACCAGAAGACCCATAGCTGGTACTTATTATCAACCATTTAGCTGCCTGTTTATTTTACTGTATCAAACTTCTCGAGGATCACACCAGTGAAGCCATGCATGAAATCATGGAAACAATAATGACTGATTTCAAAATAACTCACGCAAGTTTGATCGAATGGGAGCTGATGGTGATGTATTGCTTGGATTTCGGCAAAATTGTATCTCACAAGCTGATAGATTTTTCCTTAGAGGCTCGGAAAATTTAACATCCCTATAACATTTACTAAATTGTTTAAATCGATTGATTAAAATATGTTTTGCCTTTTTTTTTTATTTTGTTCGCCCTTTTCCTTAAGGCCATCACAACTATTAACACAATAGCGATTACGAACATTGCCGAAATTTTGAATCACATTTAAAAAAATTCTGCTCGGAAATTGTAAAAACCACCAGGAAAATCTTATAAATCTACGCTGAGAACTATCGCCACTGAAATGAAACTTTCAAAATGACGGAATTATGACTTTAAGAAAACCGAAAGCACATGAAATCATGCCAAATTTCAAGACCCTGCGTGGTAAATTGAAGGTGTCGATATACGTATACACAATTTACCATCCCTCATTAAATGGTTGCCGCGGTACAAGTTTGAATCAGTCAATTATCGATCGAAAAAATAATTGTAAGATAAATTTGCTGACCATTTGCTGCTTCAACTGAGGGTTATAAGATAGCCCTGCAGTCTTTGAGACCTTGCGTAATAATGAAGTCACTGGCAAATTAACCGTTATGAATAGGTAATCATCTTACCTGAAGTGATGCTGCCGGTGCTAGCTCGATCGTCTCACAAAATAGTTGTTTTAACTCAAAAATTTACTCAACAGCCACCCTTGATTTAGGAAGTATATGTGGAGAAACTAAACAGTATGATTTTCCTGTCGAAGCATATGGTAGTGAAGCTCTTATTCCAATAATCCCGAGGAACATCAGAAATCAGACTGTTGGAAATCAAATAATTGGTCTTCCAACATATGACCGGCAATCGTTCATTAAATTTTGTCGATCTGAATACTGGACCCTATAGAAAATATGAAATCGATTTTGTGGTAAATTTATCTTCAGTTACCCGACGTATTCAAAATGACAGGCCATGTCTCTTTCCGGAAAATTCTTGTAGAAAAAGATTAGAAATCAAAGAAGTTGACCCATTCTAATATTTTTTGAAATTCATTATAAAATTAAGTGTGAGTTTCGCGAATAACCTTACGTTGAAGTTGTTGTTATTTTAGTTTTAACAGAATAAATTTTAACTATTCGCTTATTTTTCATCGATGAATGATACAATATAAATTCAGAAATTCAACAAGTTAACCATTTTCTTTTGTTCACTAGAGGTGGATTGTTGATCTTGAACAGCGAGCACATTTATCTGAGTCAAATATTTTTACCTCGGAAACCGGTTTAAATAAAGGTTTTTAGTCCAAATTGGTGTTTTTGCGATTCAATTTAGTGCTCGAAAAATTTAAGATAAAGTAAAATCAAAAAAAATTAAGAACATTGTTTAGCTTTTTATAATTTCGTTGTTTAAGGACCTTCTAACATAAGTCTACATGTGTGTGTGGATACTCACCATCAAAATCTTGTTTTGCTCTGACTTCATGCAGTTGAAAAAGTGTCGATCATCAATAGGCAATAATGTGATTCTTACAGTGCCAATCACGCGTTTTAAGAATATGTCTATTTGTGGCGCGATGAACAGATACAGTGTAATGCACAGAGGCAAACAACCGACCCTTTAATCAAGAAAGTTTTCTGGAAAATACCCAAAACCTTTTTGGCATATTGAGAAAAATAGTCCGGTGAATGCTCGGTACGTTGTCATCATGAATAACGCTACATTCCACAAGGTCTCAACAATTTTTGACTTTATTACATCACTAGGAAAGTTCGAGATTTCATATTTATCACCATATTCACCTTTCCCAAACCCAATAGAGGAGGTGTTTTCTCAGTGGAAGGTTTACTTAAAGCGCTATAGACCAGAAAATGGGTCTGAGATTTCGAACTCAATAACAAATGGGCTTGCAACCATAACACTAGAAGACTGCGACGATTACTACAGATAAATGAAATCCTGCGTTTGAAGGGCCTTAAACAACCAAGTGAAAAAATAAACCATTTTTAACCATGTTATTTTTTTTCGCTTTTGTTAACTTTTTCACAACCAAATTAAATTTCAGAAAACTCACATTTAATTGCAAAAACACAATTTAGTTTAAAACCCCATAGTTTTATTCGTTTTTTTTTTTTGATTTTTTTTAAAATAATTCTTCTGACAAATTTAATTGATAAAAAACCGATTCTGAGTAAGAACCCTATAACATCGAAAATAACAAGAAATACATAGAAGAACCGTTTATGACAAAAAATAAACTGTATATTAAATTTAGCAATATTTTACCAATTATAGCTCGTTTCCCAAATATATTTGGAATATATTTGGTATTTTTGGTAGCCATTACTGACAGCTGGGCATGCCCGAATACAACATTGGAAAATTCTCTTGCTTCTGGAAGTCGTAAAACTAGAGATCTAAGACTATTATTTGGGGTTTCGTACATAATTTATAGTATATTTTCATCAAACGAACTCAAAAAGGATAGCAGGAATGGTCCTTTGAGATTTTGTAATCGGAGAAATTGATAAATTTTTTAACAATTCGACCTCGAATACCGGATTAGTCAACCCCCATTCTGATTGTGAAGGGGGTCCCAAAGATTAATGTTATAACATTTTTAAAATGTTAACTTCGAAAAATCTCACAAAAATAGTAAGTTATGCATTAATAAAGTTAAATCGTATTTCTACGAATTCGATATCAAAATATTTTGGATTATCGTTGACCGAGAATAAGCACCAATTGCTCATCATGTTTAATTTTTAAAATACAACAAAATCCACCTCTCTACATGAGTTTCCGCCCTTCAAGAAAATATACTTACATTTTGATAAAACCACCCTTATTTCAAAACTGGTGTATTTATTAAATTTGCCTACAGTCTATTTGGAACCTGGTTTTCCCTCATTAATAGAGGAAAAAAATTCAAATGTTTCTCAATCACAAAACGCTTTTTACCAATCGTCTTCAAAGAAGTTGCTCGAATATAATCTTGATACAGATGGAAGACAGGGAAATCTAAAAGAAACAAATATCTTGAAGACAACGAATGATTAAGATTTTATTATTAAAAATACTCAAATTCACGCCTTTAGAAAATGTTTTGGATTGATTGTCGTGATCGGTTATTAAAAATGCATATAAATTTTTTTATAGAATTTCGCAAATTCACTCGAGGCATTCCATACCACTCTTAACATGAGTCTGATTCGTCGCATCAGGTGGTGTAGACAACCGACGATTAACTTCCACAAGAGTGCGAAATCAGAAAATTCCATTCGTGTGGTATATCTTAACAGAAGCTCTAATATTTTTTTCATCATTTGATAATCGATTTGGTGGACATAAAAAATGAGGTTAGGTAATCGATTTCAACGGTTAGTTTGGGGATAACAACAGATTTTGATCGAATGTGCCAGAAACTGAATGAAAAATGATAGCTGCTTGGTGTAGCTCAACTATTTAATTACAAACAAGATGTTGCCTTGCATGGTTAAGAATCTCAATCTTGAACACAGTAAAAGATTGTGATCGCTGCGGATGAAAAATGAATTGGTAAATCGTTTATACAAGAGAATAAAATTATATTTAATGTTAATTTAAAGCCACGCGAGATCAAATGAGGTTGTCGATAGCTCTAGAAATATCATCCACGGTTATTTTGATATATTTTTTAGCATCGTGCGTGAAAGGAACTTCCATAAAACTTGATGAATTGAACACTCACAAGTCATGGATTTCTTCATAAAGAGGCAGGAACTTTTCTCGTAACATATTTTTGATGCTATCCGATATTCTCTGGTGATACACGAACACATTTTCATGCACCTTGATCATTTGTTCCAGGTGTGAATTAAGAGCCTCGTTTTATTTTTACTTACCTTGAACTGATTTTTGATCACATCCTTTTTACTTTTTTGGAGCTGACATAATCAAAGAGGGACCTGCTTGCCATATATCATAGTGTCTTGGGAGAGAGACGACAGAGCTTGCTTTTGTTGGGACAATTCGGCGAATGGATTCATCCAACTTTTATTATATAAACACAGACTGATCCACGTAGTTATTCTGGTAGACAACGATGACCGATTCAATCTCGGGGACCATATTTTTAATAAACTCTGCAGATATTATTTCATTCAATGTATTTCTGGTTATTTCGTATTTACGATCTCAACATATCAAGCAGGAATTCATAGTTATTGATGGAATAAATATCAGAAATGGGAAACACCATCTTTTCACAGTTTTTACCAATTAGAATTTTTAAAGAAGATAAAAAAGCCTCTGAATATCAGTTAGTTATGACCCATAAAAACCACAAGATGCAAATCATTTGATTTTCCAAATTCAGAATATCTCACAAATTTATCTTTATAATTGAATGTTTTACTTAGTTTGAACTGGGAATAAGAAAACGCTTTCCTGTATTGAGCAATCGACAACAAAATCTCTTTTGACTTGAGTTAGGTCGAATTTTTACGGTTTGGACGATTTCTAGGACTCCATCGACGGTGTCAACCGAGTTGCTATGTTGTTTATCAACTTCCGACTCAATTATCAAATTATCGTACGAGAGTTTTCGGTAAAGTTTGGTACACGTCAAAAATCTGAAAATTAAAAATTTGTTAGTTTAAACATGAAAAAATTATAAAATCGAAAGCAGAAATTCATTTGGAGCTCTGAAAAGATTAAAATATATAAAACACCCCACAACTGACAATTTTATTTGTGTTTTTTGAATCAAGATACTGTGAGCTCAAAACTTCAAAATATGTTCATTAAAGGTTTTGGTCAGAGGCCAATTATTTGAATTTGTCAACTCATATTGACACCAAATGTAATTGACGAATCCTAAATAGCTTATCTTGGACCGCGATGCAATACTTGGTTCGATTAAATTATGAACCCATTCCCTACAAACCGGGTTTTGCAGTCAATATCTCGCATCTTAGCCGTCAATTTTGCGCATCTTAACTCTCAATATTTTTTATCTTAGTTTTCAATATTACGCATCTAAACCTTCAATAACTGAGTATCAAATTCCATGTTTGACCATATTTTATTCAATATGAGTTAAGAAACTTTCAAAAATATATTTTAGTAATAAACGAGAGGTTAATTAAGCTCTGAAAAAAAATCAATTAGGTTCAAAAAATATTTCGTAGTAATTAACAATCGCTAAAGAACGAATATTTGGAAGTACTTTGGTTACATTCAACCCTACAGAAACACTTGTTTGAAAAAAAATCAATGATCTATCAAAGAAGTTTTTTCAAAATCCATGTTAATATTTTTGGTTAAGATTCATTCATCAAGTATCGTTTTGAGTAGATAATTCTATTCTTTATTTATCCGTCTAAATGTTTAAAAGATTGATTGTGGTAGAAAGAGAAATTTAACCCATCTCGTTAATGTAGAATCACATCATATAATTACTTAAAATTAAAGAAAACTAAAATATATGCAGTGGAATTCAATGTTACTTTTCATATATTTCACGATAACTTCGTGTATAATCAGTTTTGCATTTACTTAACCAAATCGAATTATCGTATGATTCATCATAAAAAAATTCTCTTCGCTGATTTTCTTACATGATATGCTGACGTGAACCTTACATGTTAATCGGTATTACAATAAAAAGTTTTTCTCGTATGCAGCATTCCTGTCGTTGATAAAAATTTCAATGGTATCTATTGTTAGAACAATTTACCATGCACATCCTCGCATTCGAACAAGGTGTTCAAAATCTCGCGCATTACATCCATATTGGTGGCTATTTTAGATGAGTAAAAATTTCAAAAACGTTCAATATTATGATGGATCGTGATATCATCAGATCAGAAATCCAAAAAATTGCGCTATTATAATCTAAAGCCTAAACAATAATGACACTCGTCAGGACTATACGCGGTCTATAAACTGACCAGATCAATAATAGGATTCTTGAACGAGATGCTTCAAGATATCTAGAAATGGAAACCGATGAAATATTTTATAAATGAAATTGAAATATGAATTTTATGATAGATTTAAGATAATCATTAAGATATTGAAAATGATTTCGCGTTATTATCATTTTGTCCCATTTTTATTTGTCAAAATGAGGTTGATATTCCTTTTTGGGTCAACTGCAATCTTGATTAAGAAGAAAGTCGTTGACAAAAGCTAGGTTTACCAGTGAAGCATAAGTACGAAATCGCAGGTCGGATAATGAAGATTGATTCCAGGAAATAGTCATAACCAATAAGCTGACATGGCTTTAATTTTCATTCAAAATGAAATCAGGTCTAATGAAGAGGTTGGGACGAACTTGAGCATACGTCTACGATCGAAATTTTTTCTCAAAATCTTCACCAACAAAACTGTTAAAAATGTTCCATATGCACTGTTCAAACTAAAGGCAAATATGACATTGGTCCCGTGACCCGAGTAAGTCAAAAGCAATCAATGAAATTCTGGTGTGGCAGTCTTACGAAAACCCAAAAAATGGTTGATCAAATATGTCTCAGAATATAGCAAATCTGATCATTGGAAGGTTGAAATGGTTAACAATAGACTTCTTTAATATTTTTCAAAAAACGAATTTCGTGATTCTAAATAGCTAAGCTGGCATTTCTGTCATTTTTGCAACACCTTCAGATATCGGATCGATTCCACAATTTACGCGGTAGCGTTACTCCGATGATTTTCGATAATTTAATGATAAATTATCAAAAAATCATGTTTTTGTAAATACCTCTGAACTCCAAACATGTTTAGGATGATTGGTGCCAATCATATGACCCGATCAGAACAGATTAATTTGGCGAACGTTAAAAATCTGTTCCTTGTTTTCAGTGGTCAAAAGTTTAAATTACTGCTAAGGGGGTTCAAAATTGAAAAGGGTTGATATCGGGAGCAATGTAAAATCATTTCATAGATGATATTGTGAAATGAGTGAGAAATGAATAAAATATTGGTTTATTAAGCTTACCATGGTGGAAAATAAGGATTTGATCTTCGAAATTTGGAATGATTCCATCAAGTGTCCATTTGTTGACTGCGTCCTTCAGATTTTTAGCATTAACTTCAAAGAAATTTTTGTATTCGATGACGAAGACGCGTTTAACGGTCACGATGGACTCTTCTACAAGTGATTTCCATTCATTTATTGAGGGATAATATGGGGCATTTGTTTTCAAAAAATTATATGATGATTTGGCTTCTAGAAGAGCATGTAAATATGCATCTCGGTTTGTATAATTACATCTGTTTTAGTACTACAATTACCCGTCTTTCAGAAGAATTTTTTGGAATTTTGGGATCGATTCATCCAAATCTAAATATCTTTTAAGAGTATCGCTTGTTTCAGTGCTTTCTGATTCGAAATAAAAAAACGTTTTATGAATATCGAGTGTATCTTCGCTTTTTCGGACACTGGGCGAAGTAGCTTCATCATATTGTCTAATCTTCCCTGAATGTCAGAACTCATATTTTTCTCAAATAAGAAACAAGTTCAACCATTTTTTCGTTTGATTCTCTAAGCCTGATTTCATAGGAATTGAAAGAGTTTAACGTAGCTTGTAACTACTCATACGTATAAATACTTTTCTAAGATTTCTCGATAGATCGATGGTACTACTGTGTAAATCTTTTGGATCCATTATTTGTTAATTGCTAAAAATTATGATATCGTTGTATCTCGCTGATTGTCGTAAATTTGATTAATGGGCATCTCTATCGATTCGCCTTCTTGTTTACTTGATAGCACGACTCAGAAATTGTTCAAGCATCCATTTTAATATTTTTTGCGATGAAGATAGTAACGAAGTTCTTACAGTATCTAAATCCCCTCGATGTTCTACCGGGTTTTGCATTTCAACATACATTAATTGCAATCAAAAATGGATTTTTATTTTAATTAAATTTATTAATTTAAAATCCATTCAAAAATTGTCTTCATCTTCGTTCATACATTTCTGAAAGAATTGTTCACAATAAAAACCATATTATTCAGAATGGATGAGGTTTAGTAAAATCACACCATGATTTTTTGTAAAATGAATCACTCGCAGAATTCAAAAATCAGTTAATTTGAAATGACATCCAGAGGGAATAATAATTTTTATTTTATTACCATGTAATTTAAAAAGTTGATTTTGCGTGTTTGTTGTTGAATTTATATTATGCCGCGAAAATATTAAACAATTTCAGACAACCTCCTTCATATGATCGATAAATTGGTGTTGGATTAAGGAAAATTTCAGATCAAAGTGTCAAGAACTCTCAAAGTTAAAAAAAACACAATCAGCCAGACTGTTAAAAAAACACAGGGAACATGGTGTTGTAGTGGCTTGTAAAAAAGGATGAAGAAAGCCGATATCATTGGATGATGAAATGAAACAACGTCTAATCGAAAAAATAAACGACAATTTCACGTGACAGGCGAATAAATTATTCAAAAAATTAAAGTTAGTTGTACACCAAACCACAGTTTGGATATGGCTGAATAAAATTCAGTAAACTTGGAAGTTGACCAGACCAGTTCAAACCAAAAGGATCGATCTAGATTTTAAAAAGTAAAGAAAAGTTTATTGCTGTTGGTATCGAACTATCAACCCAATGAGAAGATAAAGTGAAATCATTTATAGACTTAAGCCCTTTTAACCTTCATATGATTTGGGCATATGCTTGAAAGGAAAAAGGAAAAACTATCAACCAAGTTGTTCCACCAAATAAAGGGCACAACGTTACTATGATACTTGCCCTCAATTGTCAATAAATCATCAATGCGGAAGGTGTGTTAACAACAACTGTTAATTCCACAAGTTTTAAATAGATCAAGACAAAGCTAGTTACAATTCGAGTTAGGGATAGGGAATACAATATTGTGGCGGAAAAAGGGAACTTCCATCATAGCGAGCCGGAATTTTATGATTCCTATCCATATGAGGTAACGGAGCTTCCGAGGTATAACCCATTCCTTAACACCTGCGAAAAATGTTTTTCATAGATAAAATCGATATTACGAAGAGACAGACCACTCCAAGAATCTAACAACATGATAACCAGGATGGTAGATGCTTGCAAAGAGGTCACAGCAACAAACTTATCAAATTACCGAAATAATTCTGAGAAATTCTTCCTAAAATGTATGAACGAAGAGAACAAAGAAAAGGAATAACAATTTATTTAAATAATTTGTGTGTTAATTTACATAAATGTAAAAAATCCGTTTAGCGTTGCAATTTGTGGATTTTTAAATGCAAAGCCTGGTAATTAGTCAAACGAAATCGCTCGAGAAGGAACCAGTATGTTCACCCCAATACCCGTAAACATCCATGATCGAAAATTTGTTGAGAGATTAATTCTCAAATTATTTTTGTATCGCTATCCCATGCATCTGCCCGAAGCTAGGTCAAAGAAAGTTGATGTCGATTCTCCGCGTCGGTCCATCTAGCCTAAATCGATTTCAATCAAAGAAAAATAAGTTCGTAATAGATTTTAAACGAGTGATTTTATTTATTTAGTGGCTGTTTTTTACCGCAATCTGATTTCTTTATTACCTACACAATATCATGTATGTCATCTGGTGATAAAATTAAATGGAATGTGGTTTGTGGATAGAATACTACTTTCCCAGACGTAAAATGACTTTTAAAATTCAAAGGCGATTGTCTTGATGGATGGAATGCATCGTTCAGACTCCCATAACACCATAATTCTATGAAGCGTATTTTTTATTTCACTTGAAGTACAGGTTTACCATGGTTAAACTCGTTTAATTCAATCTCTCCATAAATTTAGGTACCAGATATATTTGTGATCTGCGTCATAGTTCAAAGGGCAACTTGCAAGAATAATTTAAAAGAGTAAAAAACTCTTTCGTCAATTTCTTTCGGAAATGCTGGATGTATGATATCTCCAGGCTGTAGAACAGAGCTAAGTAGTATATCCTTTTGACCACCGAATGAGATTTTATGGCTTGAACGTTCGACTAAGCTTATTCATCTTTTCACTTTCACCAACAATCATCATATCTCATGCGGTTTTTGGTTATATTCCACAAATGTATGAAAATATCAATGAATTTAAAATGGGAGCCATCGCATAATTAGAATATCTGTCCTTTCGTTTCATTTGGGTCACACCCGAACCCATTTTTATTGCTGCAACCAATTATCAAATGTATTCCCTGAAGATACGAGTCACAATAAACGTATTTGACTATTAATCATCGATCGACTCATCGCGTGGCCAGAATAAGATAATTATGAGCAGTGATATTATTCACAAATATAAAATCAGTTTATGATGTTTTGAATCATCGTGAATCGTTTCCAAAATACTGGTATCTCGAGTGTGATTGTTTGAATATTTTGCTAAAATTGAAAAAACTAATTTTCTGAAGATGAAACATGATCAGTGAACTGATCGCAAATTTGTCCCGAAAAAAAACTAAACTCAATTGGTTGCCTAGGCAGCGAAGTATTTTTACATCAACATTCTGAACTTTCAATCTCCAAATCTGTTTTTCAAGTATACACCTTCAAAATTACTAGCGAATAAAAGAAAGTGATACTTTTCGAAAACGTTCGAATGAAACCAAAGTATAAACCCTACTCAAACAGTTTCCTCGCTAAATTATTTTTAAAATTAGTGATCTTATATTCAGATTAAAGCTCATCCAGAGTTAACGACCTCAAACCACTATATTCAAAATATCAACGCCCTCTTTACGACAAACGTTCTGGAAATATCCCTCCATAATATATTCCTTCCCTCATTTTTTCCAATTTTACTCATCCTAGATTCGGCATTATCCAACCTTATAATTCTTATCTTTCTGCCAAATAAACGCATTTGAAACCACACGAAAAGTTGCTATCCTATACCAGTTATAAAATGGCGAGACGGACGCGGTTAATTCAGTTAGTGTTTTTTCAACAATAAAAAGGGAAATCGAGTCGAAATTACATCAAAAAACAAAATTAAATAAACCGGGCACCACCAGCATCAAGGGGCCCGAGAACAGGTAAGTATTCAAGCCATCTATGTTGCATGACACAAATTTGCTTATTCGATGGAAGCGAGTGGACAGGTTCTGTCAGAATTAAAAAAATAATAATTTTTTACTCAAAAGAGACTCGAGTTAATTTTCAGCCGTTCCAAATTCACTGATCAACTCAGAAACGTGTCTCAAATAGTCATAAGGTACTTCGATATCAACGGCAAATATTTCACGACAACCAACCATTAAAGAAAATATAATCCAGTTTTTCCATCTCGTTCATTGTAGGCCCAAGACAAATAATGAGCTGTTATTTTGTCAAGGTTCAACTGTTCAATTTCCGACCTTTTCACTATTTTATTCATGAATAATTTCAACTATGCATCCAGCTTTCATTCACTAAGTTGTTTACCTCCCGAAATATCCAGTGTATTTTTAGTCGTATCCATTTCTCGACCGAAACTGTTACTTGGTTCGATCTCCCCTCGCCACAGGTTGGTCAAATAGGTCTTCAACTTCTCGGAGGACAATCGATAATAATAAACTAATTGACTCCATACTGTTGTCTACGAACAAAATTTCACGGGTCCAAAAGACCAAAAGTATACGGTTGATTTACAGATGAATCGTTATTATTTTCTGGTGAAAAGAGACCGATATAGGGCTGATTCTACATCACCTCGTGTACTGCTGAAATGACACTCAGATTTTGTTGATAATTGTATGTTTCATATAGAGCAACTTTGATTCTGTCAATTGCCCAAGTTCAAAGGCTGGCAATGGTGAACCAGGCATATTACATAAATATCGTGTTTAAACGTGGTCGATTTCCAAGTTTTCTGTTCCGGTTTCTCGGCGGAAGTTGTGACAGCTCATCTGGTTAGAGTTTACTTGATTGGCTCTCTCAAGCCATTATCAGAATATTAGAGAGAAATTAGACCTAAAATGTTTATCGTTTCGAAGCTCAACTTGTCTCAATCCAAATTTGACTGGACCAAAACCAATAGGTGGACTATATTATAGTTGTCGCCCATTAACGCTTAAAACGAATGCATTTTAAGGTTTAAAAATTAGCTGAAGCTAAAACTTGTTTGTATGACTTAATCGTTGATTGTCTCAATTTTCGATTAAAACGTCTCTTGGCATATTTAAATCTATTATCAAATCATCACTTACAAAGGGATGCAGGCGATAAGTAACAAAAATATTCCACTCACCAAGATTATGAGCCACCAAGGCACTTCGGGTGAGACTTGCGTGACATTCGAATCGTTCGATTTTGTAATGGTCTAATGTCAAAGATATCAAACTTTAAAATAACTGAAATTCATCTCGTTGAAAATCACCAGAAAATTCAGAGGGATACCAGTAATATTTTCCTGAATTCATCAATCATTAAACCAGCAAATTTGATGCATTTTTCATCGTCATAAACTCGACAGATAGATTGACGGGTTGATCGTTGATGGTATAGATCAGGCATTCTATTTGCCCATAGATCAAATTTAGATGAGCCGATGATTCATTCTCTGCTTTGTGACTGTTTGTAACTTCGGAAACCTGATAAACAAATCATTTACATCATATTGACAATTGCCAGACTCAGATAACTAGACTCGTGAATTGACTCACCTCTAAACCCGCTAGACCAAGGATTTGTTGACCTTTCGCCTTGTATGGAAAGAAGATCGATAAGGGCACGTTCCTGGCAAAAGAAGGACCGTGATTATTGATTGTTATATGTAAATTGATCGGGATTCGCTGGGATATTGTCAGATTCATTGGATTGACCACAAGTGAGGTCTCATTCGGCTCCATCCAACTGCCTACTTCAAATGAGCTTTCGAATCGTGGTACAATTGAGATATTTAACACATTGTTTGTCATTTGTGTACCATAGGCGCTGATGATCATAAACATTACCATTTGACCAAAAGATGGGCCCAGAGCGAAGGCTTGTGAAGCTGTTTGATCGAAAACGTCACAGTGACTCGGATCTGGGTTAATATTGACTCAAACCGATACATTGTGGTTTAGTTCATTCGGAATACTGACACTCAACATTTCAACGCCCTGATTTTCAGTATGATTGACATCTACGGCCTGTATTCCCTGGCATTAGTTTCTAATTACATTGAATAAAATTTTTATGATCTTTATATCGGTAGGAACAGTGATCACAAGCTCAGGATCATAACCAGGTTCGCCATGCGACTGAATACCGAAGGAAAAATTGGTTCCGTCTTGCATCTGTTGAGCACTTCGAAATGAATAATTGACAAATCTGTGGTCAATTTACGTTAACTTGTCAAATGGGTCGATCGGAGCAAGCATGAGATCTGGACGGCAGGCGTTTACATCGATGCATCTCTTCTCGTAGTAAAACTATTATTTGAAGTTTTTACACTAATATCTACACGAGGCTCGTTCAAGAAAGCAAAATAGGGTATATCCCTTTCGGTGTCGTCTTCGAGAATTGAGTATGTTAAATTCAAATCTATAGGATTTAGGTAGTTTTTGAAGGGCTGATAGAAGCCGATCTGAATATATTTACATATCGTTTTCTGGGGCTCAGCAGATATCAACGGATTTCCAAGCAAAACTGCTCGTTCATCACCATATAAATGGAGTTGAAAGTCGTATTTTGTATCCTCAGCGCCATCAAACGATTCTCCTGTTCCAGGCTGATAAAATAGGCTTAGGCAGATAAGAACTTGGGAGCTGAATTAGATGGAAGACCTAACCATGAGAGGTTACTTCCAGGCGATTCTTTGGAACAGATGTGGTGTTTGTTGATATTTTTTTCAAAAGCCACCTTATGGGCCACGGAAATCACCGGATTGGTTCTGTTATAACTCTGGAGTACCTCAGGACATATATTTCATTTCCGTCTGGCGATGAAACAATGAGTCCAGCAGATGAATCGTGGCCGTACCTATCGTCCGCCCGTTTCGCACGAAATCCAACGACTTTGATGCCGAAAAATGTTTGTGGCACACCATTTACAGACATTAGTTTCTGGGTAATTGACAAATTACATCAAAGTGACCATTCCGATAACCAAAATCTTTTGAACTCAAGTATATATAAATAGCTCCTCCGCCTTGAGATACCGAACAGAATGGTGCCGATACAACAAGTTCTGATGATAAATGGAACGAACCGTCAATCCCATCGTGGTTCATATCGTTCAAAAGTGTCATAGAGTATCCAAATAAACAAGATGATTTATTTTCTCCGTATAGACCTTGAATGGGTTGGAATTTCGAAAAATAGCTATTGTTCTGATGAAGAGCAAACAAATACTCTTTGAGACAAAATTTGGGACACTACACCTTGATCGGAACCAAAGAATGGGGAGGAGACCAAGACATCGTCCCAACTAAATACAGTATAATATGTGAAAACTTATGGAAAAATTAAGCCAATTATTTTGTTTCCGCTCAGCCTTTGCTTTTATCACTAACTATAACAAATCAGTTCTCATACAAATGGACAAAATCCACCGCTAAACAGCCTAGTTGAAGAGAGAATGTTAGAATATTGTATACCTGTCATTTTTTATGATTCTGCTCACTTTTCAATCACCGGAATCTGATCCACTTTTTCGTCTTATAAAGAAAAAAACAAAGGCAAGTCTCTGGACTGCATAGGACTCATTTCTTTGAAAATAGATTCATCATGAGTTATTTTTATTCATCATTTTACCCTTGTGCATAAGAATAACCTTGATTCACGATGTATGAGGACTGCACAATCAGTCCAACTTTTGCATTTGGTCCCAACACGCTGGAAGGCTGATATGTTAACAAATTGGTCCATTGTTAATTATTCATCTATTTAATTCATTTATTAATGGGACAATTTAACCCTTTTTCATAAGCTGGATAGTTATACAAAAGAAAGTTAAAATCAACCAATATTAATATCAAGAATAAATAGCACATGCTTATTTTGCGCTCTCTGTTTTAACTGAAAAAGAAAATAATATCAACGAATCCAAAAAATTAGCACCCGTGATTGAAAATGGAAGTTATTATCCTCAAAGTTTTGAAATATATAAAATTCACCCGATTTTTGCTATTAACAATTCTTAGTCCTTATTAGATGAAGGAAACTCTGGTAATTAAATGGAACCATATGGTTTTTGTCATTTTAACAACCAATTCGAATGTAACAACTGTTTCTTGATCTTGAACAAGATGCGATTTATTGCTCATTGTTCAATTTATGTTGAAGTAGAGTTCGATGCACGTGATTTCAACATGGAACATGGGTGTATAAAGCAGCCAATCTCCCTGAACAATGTTAACTCAAAATAACAATGAATCGTTAAATGATTATATTTACTGCAATTTGTTTCATGAAAACGTAGGGAATAATTCAAAACTGTTTAACGAAATGAGATGCAATTTTTGTATATGCACTGAGCCTGGCCAGCTTGAGATCTAGTGAGGTCACACAGAGATTATTCGATTGATTTTAAAAGTGTATTCGTGGCGGTCAAATTTTTATTCATCCTTATCACACCTTTCTGGGCTAGTTTATTGTTTTATAGTTCTAAGTCTGTACAAAGTTGATTAACGATAAATTCCTCCTTGATAGAGCTAATCAAGGCATGGCCATATCTTGGTACCGATATAAGGTTATTATAGAGACAAGTGAAAAAATGCGTGAAAATAGGAACGAGGTGGGCATATTTACTTCGTTTACACTCTTTTCAATGAGATCTCACAGCATCGAATCTGATATTTTGACAAATAGCTGGATAATTCACGTGATTAGGAAAGAAACGTAGTGTCTGATTGAGAAATGATAGATTTATGACAAATTAATTGACTCGGATCTTAATTTATTGGATTCATCACAAGATTAACAATTAATGCAGGATGTAGATAAACTTACCCATCTCCGTTGATATCGTGGCACAACAAATCAAATCCGGTTTGAGAATAAAAGTTCTACTGATTAGACGCGTGTACATGTGGGGATTTGATGATTTTCTTCAATTCCGTGACTTGAAAACTGTAAGTGTCATCGTATTCGCTTGTTGGGTAAATATTTTGACTGATTTCCATCAAAAAAACCTAAAATTAATCTCCATGTACGGCATTTCCTGACCGGCCTTCTCCTGAATATAAAATATCTATAAATCCTCAAACTTACATGATTTTCTGGGATCTTTATCGAGTTCAATATTACACATTTTGTGGCCTGAATCAGTGATATGTATTACCATTATTATTGAACTCTGAGTAGTCTGTAAATTGGTTGAAAATTCTTCGCAGTTTCTGATCGTAGATGTAGAAGGGACCTATTTAATAACCCGTTACTTCCGCCTCCATTTTCTTGAGGTTCTGAAATGATAATGATTCCAAATTTATTAACATGGACACTGGAATATCCCAAATATGAAAAATATGAGATAATAAATTGTCTAGTTACACAAAAATGTACTTCGAATCAGACGTTAAACACCAATCATACAGTGCATTTCCATCTTCAAACATTTTCAGAAAATCGCACACCTGATCAAAAGTTGAACTACTGTCATTTTCCACCATTCAAGCCGATCTTCCATGCTCGGTTCTATAGTTTGCCTTTCCTCAGTTTCAAAATCTTAAACGCAAGTTAACGGTACTCAAAAGGACCTTCATTGATTCGCAACGAGCTAATTTCGGTGTTTGGGGAACCACACAAACAAATGGGACGATTGACTGTCTGAAATCAGTGTTGGATCGATTGACCAAAGATTCCACAATCATTCTAATTTTAACTACAGGAATACATCAACGAATCTTCATAGCGTCCTACCACGTGAATATCACGTCCCCAAAAAGACGTATTGACTGAAATTTGGGATAGAACCTGGGTTCTTGAGACATTAAAGATTTTTGATCGAGAAAGGATGAAGAGGCTTTGGAATATGAGACAAAAGAAGACCATATATGTGCCACCTGTCAAATTGCTTCGATTGAGTTTATACACGCGTTTAAACGTGAGTATTTGAATATGATGAAATCTCGAAAACGATTCTAAGGGATTCAGTAATTAATGGAATAATTAACACCATCACTGCTACTGAAATCTGAAAGGAAGCTTTTAATCAAAGGGCATTTAAGAAGAGCTCATCTGTCTTGAATGCAGGGTAGCTGACCTATTAATGATCCAAATTCTTGCCCACTCTATTCAATCAATCCATTGAAAAATTCGAACCCCTTCAGAACGTTAAAACTTGATGGAATCGAAGATATACCCCATTATCAATATAATCTAACCACAGATGAAAGAGAGAAATTCCAATGTACAAATCAATAACTTGATTGGCACGTGCTTTTGTGATCTCTTGACATCACTACCCCATGGTGAGATTTTACAATTATTCATATATTTCTAAATGATGATCGTATAGGAAAGAATCAATGTTTCCCATATTCCAAAAACAAATCATACAGAAAACACGGGACATTAGTTCTGTTTTCGGATTCTAGGCATAATTAAGGCACTAGAAACCACGTCCATGATCAATACGAATGACATTATTCATATCATCGCCCCTTTAATTATAACGGCTAGTATTTTTAAGGGTAACTGCTGGTCCAAAAGAACTCTAAGAAATTTGATCAATAACACAAAATGACGTCGTAACAGTGTTCCTTGTTTGAATTCAGCATGTATGAGGCATGAAAAGACCTTAAGAACAGGCAGAAAAAATTGTTTCTTCGATCAATCGAAATTTAAACTCTAAACTCAGGATATCAGGGTTATAGCTTCGAAGCAAAATATAAGCCAGTGACTATAATAGACGTGTATTTACGAATGGTTTGATACCAGTTTTTGCATTGATAAATGCACTTTGTAATATAGAAAAAATTAACTTATAAATGAATTAAATAGATTGTTGTTCTCTTCCGATAGTCTCCTATTTCATGTTTTGAGGGAAAAAATGTGAACAAAAAATACATAATTAAGGTTGGCTGAAGTTTAAGGAAGTCAAACCACCAGGTACAGCGTTTTACGGTCTATTGCGTCTTTTGTAAGTTGAATTTCGTCCTTTCGATTTCGCATTTAGTTTTACAACTAGAATTTCACTTTAACGGGATAAGAACCAATCTTCTGGGGTTGAAAAATTTGAAAATTGGGGAGGATGAAATTCTCAGAATGGACAACGGCGCTTCCATTATTCTGAAGTTGACTGCAGCGCGTCAAACTAATTTAAATTTTGTGAATTCTTAAATATCCTCCGAATTGGATGTTTAAAATTCCACGAAAATTACAACGGCCCTATTTTCTATAATTTTTTAAAATTTATTTCTGATGCCAAAAAATGCGTGTTGTCAAAACGCACCTCTAAATTCAACAGATGGTTGCTTAATATTTTGAATTTGTCCAACCCAAAAGATTGGTTTTTATCCAGTCAAGGTGAAATTCTAGTTCTAAAACTAAAAATTAAATGAAAAATATAAAGGATGAAATTGAACTTTCAAAATGCGAAATAGACCGTAAAACCCGCATATGCTGATTTTACTTCCGCAAACCTCGAACATCCTTAATGATTTTTTCTTAAAATTTTTTTTTCCACAACATGAAATAAGAAACTATCGGAAGATAATCACAATGTATTTAATTCATTTATAAGTTAATTTTTTATATATTACAAAGTGCATTTTTAAATGCAAAAACCGGTATTTTGACAACATGGACACAGATGGACAGACTCAATTAATACCGCCACCAAAATTGAGCTATGGATGTATTAACCCGAAATGAACAAACAGGTGGATGATAAAATAGAGAGGAAGGCCATCATTAATCGATATCAGGCGGAATCGAATAATATGATGGTTGGCCAGGAATAAGTTGAGTCGCCGAGAATATTTTCTCATAAAATAGATTATAAAGTTGCCTCGAATACTCTTTCATCGCGACCACGATCTTAAAAGTCGGCTAAAATCGTTTTAATGTCTTCTAAAGACAATTGAAAACCACAGGCTGTATTTCAATACATTACCACGCCCAAACATCATTTCAAGAATAATTAACAATAAACAGTACGGTTAAAAGTAAGTAACTGTAGTTGATACTGGCAATGGGTGACCAGACTATTTGCAATAGGGGGTATTAATTCTATTGTTCGGAAAACCCCATTATTTTCGGTCATAGTTCCACCAACGGAATGTGACAACAGTATCGATACTCATTTTCGATGCTATGAGACAAAAAATACACTGGCCAAACTGTTTTCGGTGGCTCATAATTCACACCGCCCGCCATAGCATTAGCCTGCGATTCAGCACCACTTTACGATTTGGCCTATTGTCGAAATTTGTTAATCAACACATTTAATCAAAAAAACGTTCAGTTCCAACGTCACCCATTATTTTATTGGTTTGAGTCGTTTTGTTACCTTAAACTGGTGCGAATTCGAGAATATTATCCCTAAACTGAATTAACATATCCAAGTGTAACCCATCATATGCGGATTACTATTTTGATGACCTAATTGTGATCTGATTACAAGATTAAAGGGGTGTTGTAATCAAAGATTATTATCGGAACCACTCACGATGTACTCTGGAATTTTGGATCTCCTCAAGACTGCTTTATTCTACCTACCAATTGTTTTACTATTCGTACAATTGGGGTTATGTATTACCGCATTTGGAATCAGTTTTTCATTTCACGTGCCCAGTGATTCGGTTATGACGTTACGATTTCTGGCAGCATTGATTGTAATCAGCCTGTCTCTACGATTTACACTGGCATGTTCTGGAAAATACAAAAAAGTCATGAAATATTTCAATGCCTCACTCATGTTTATGTATTACTATTTTCTGGGCGTTTCCACTTGCCTCGTGTCGCTTTTGGCATTGATTGACAGTTCTAACAATACTCAAGGATATGGAATTTTGTGTATGTTTGTGGGGTTACTTCTAATATTGGATACATCTTTTCCACTAATCATCAAATCATTCATCGGTGAAGGAATACCCGAAAATCAGATGGATGCTCTTAATCGCACACGCGAAATTACCCCAGAAAGACCGGCTACCTTCACAGCAATGGATGTTTAGTTTTTAGGTAGCAAATTGGCGATACGCTAATTTTTATCCATGATAAACGCTTCCATGTTCCTCATTTTCACTCTATTCCAATATCTCAAGAAATTCCAAACCGGCTAGTTTATTCCATCTTAATCAAATGGAATGGACATGATGCAAATAAAAGTAAGAATAGGACACTTTTTGAGTTTTTTGGCTACATTATCTATTTAATTTAGCCAATCAGCAATAATATGGATCTCATGCCGAAAATTTGCATAATGGTCCTCCTTCAAAGATCTAGGAACTTGTCGAACATCATTAATTTATTTTACTCTGTTCGAAAATTTTTCACATCATTTAAAAATTGTTTGAAGATTATAAACAACTGCAATATCAATTTGGTGAGGTTGTCACTCAAATCTTGCTCAGTCTTGTTTTCTAAGTGCTGTGTTCGAGGTATGTGCAGTAATTTTTCATCCCCTCATTCGGGTATGTGGGCCATCGTATGAATAAACCATATATCAAGTGATTCATCTACAAATGTCATCGGTTTCCATCGTTGTGGTTTAGTCTACTTTTTTCATTTTTTCTAGAATTCTAACAAAGGTTTCGAACATGAATATTCGTGTTTGATATCAATTCGTCAAGGCTCAAATCTGTTCATCTCTACGAAAAATTCCGACCCACCTTTCTGGTTACAGAAACCCACAAATGAATTGACAGAGCTCAAAATGCGTTGATAAAAATATATGGTTAATTTTGGTAACGTGGTGTCTTTTCATTTATTCCTAATTTTGGTTCATTCAGGTGAAACAAATTTTAGTGTTGTTGCGAAAGATCTACCATTTATTACCCCACGGATAAATTCGTAATGAGTCCATGAAATGTTAATACAATTTAGAAATGTGCAATTTCTGTTTTACACCACAAAGGGAATCAGTAAGCTAGATATCGGTAAAAGAATAGGAAGTATTAGATTGATGGAATTCAATATCTGGACTTTGAGTGGACAGAAGTGAAAAACGATGTTTTTGACATCATTCACATGATTACAACTTTTAAGAAACTTGGATCGAATCCTATGGATATCAAACCCGATGGTATGGTCTGATTTTTTGTTTCGCAAAATAGACAACTTTCCGGCTTATATCTAGTTCATAAAGTTATTTAGTTTAGATGCTTTCGCTAAACAGTAGTCTCTACAAATCGTGTCTTTTTTGGTTTATATATTACCTTCACTCAGCTTAGTATATTTTTGTTCAATTTAAGGTGAGACGACTCAGCTTTCCTTATTGTTTTTAAAAATAACTTGTGTTCTTGAGTTTATCGAGTTAAATTTGATACATTGGAACGCAGTAATCCATGATTCTAATGCAAGAGCTCGCCGAAATTTATGTGATCTTCAAATGATCATTCCATGAATCAATATCCGGTTTTAGTTTTTCCAATGTGGTAAGTTAATTGATGCCGTTTATTCATCGATCAACCTGATTGAGGCTCATCACAGATGAGTTATCCCTTAATTGGTTGTCATCTTATAGTTGCAATAAATTTACAGGATACTTCTTAATATAGGGTTTCCTGATCAAGTCTGTCTTATTTTTTTAAACTCAAATTTTATCAATATTTAGCACTAAAAAAAAAAATGATACATCTATCTATTCGTTACTTTCCTTCTCTATGTAACCCCTTCGGTTGTATTTTGGCATATTTCGGTGGTAGCTATCAGTCAGAAAGTGTTATTTCTATTGAGCGACTTTCGATTAAATAAAATTGGTGGGTTTCTGTTCTCGGGGACGCTGGACACCTGGGATTATTTTTTTTTGCTCTCAGCTAGAGGTGTATAAACCTGCACAGGTACATTTCTGCACGGACTTTACGTCGACCGAGAATGCGACGGTGTCCACGTATGGTAGGGACATACCCCGGGG
>JWZT01005319.1:118001-160448 GCA_000827895.1 Thelohanellus kitauei
CTCTACGTTCGTGCCTCTGCGCTAAAAAGGCTCCTATTGCGGTCCCACTGGCGTCCTCATCGAGCAAACACTCACAGTTGAAATCAAGATAATCTCGGATATGAGCTGTACATAAATTCTTCTTTGGCTGTTCTAAAGCATTCTGATGCCTTATCGTCCATTCAAAATTAGCATCATTACATGTAAATTATCTCAACGGCTCGTCTATTGAGGATTTTTTTTATAAAACGTCGGTAGAATGAACGTAATCCTTAAAATGCTTTGAATTCTTTTTTTGATCGAGGGAGGCAATTTACCGAAAGCTCTTGTCTTTTCACGATCAGTACTTACCCCTTTTCTCCCACGATAAACTCGAGATACTTAATTTCCTTTTTAAAAGATGACATTTATTTGGCTTGATTCTAAGACCTGCGTTACTTAGAGCCATAAACGCTATTTCTAGATTGTTCAAATTCTCCTCTAATGTGACACTACGAACAATAAGATCACCCAGATACACGAGTATTGTAAATTGCAGAATGCCTCCCAAAATGTGGTCCATCAGTCGTTGAAACTAGGAGGGGGCATAAATTAAGCCGAATGGCGTTACGTTGAGGTTGAAGAGTCAGGGCCTGAAAAACGTTTTTATCCTATCTTCTGCATTTACCTTCAATTGTCAGAAACTATAGGCCATGTCGAGAGTGGAAAACCACTTTGACCCACCAAGCCTGTCAAGCGTACCGTCATCTCTTGGTGCGGGGTAAGCATCGGCTCTTGTTTGCTTATTAAGTTTCTGGAAATCAACATAAACCTTAAGTTCAGCACTTTTTTCTAACTAGCACAATAGGACTCACCCAGCTAGATTTTGACGGCAGAATAATGTTGGCATCAACCATT
This sequence comes from Thelohanellus kitauei, assembly GCA_000827895.1. Taxonomy (NCBI): domain Eukaryota; kingdom Metazoa; phylum Cnidaria; class Myxozoa; order Bivalvulida; family Myxobolidae; genus Thelohanellus; species Thelohanellus kitauei. Next base: position 118,878 of record JWZT01005319.1, read on the forward strand.
CTTCTAATCAAATCTTTAGGTTCTCTACATAGCAAAATAGGGTTGTTCTGGTTGGTTGTTTAAGCGATACTGGATCACGGGTATGGATGTTGTGTTGTATCTTTTTATATAGACCCATGTCGAATTCGTTATTTGATATGCGATTTTAATATTTACAGTCAACTCCGGATAAGAGCACCCAAAATTTTGGTCCCGTTTTTATGAGGCTCTGTATATTTACTCCGAATATCTGCACACCCTGGTTAAGTGCACTTTTTTCACAGGTCCCGAGGCTATGCACTTAACTGGAATTGACTGTATTGAGCAATACTTTGAGTTTGTCTAAGACTTATAATGGAACGAAGGTGAAGTCAAAATATTTATCAAGCGCTAGATTATAGTCAGTCTGAACAATATTATTGACATCCGTTGTCCATTTGCAATGGCTCATCGTTATTTTCTTGTCTATCGTCTTGCTCGCTAGAATAAAATCAGATAGAATAATATAAAAATCAAAATAATAAAAAGTCCATGCCAACAATACATTCGAGAAGCAAGTTTTTGACAACGATAAATTAAAAATTTTAGATAAGTTCTTCAAACTTAATGGGAATCGACACCTTCCCTAAAACTGGTATATTGTCTCCGTTATCGATTAGAACCTTATTACAATTAGATAAACTAGGTTTGAAATCCTTAATGATGTCATACCTCACGATTGATAGAGATGATCTGGTGTATACTAATTATTTGACGTCCCTTCCATTTACCTGACCTCTCACGAATCTTGGTTTATTGGATGACTGCTGGATTCTGTAGACCCGTCTAGGTTGTGCCTGTTCAGTCCTGTTTCAACAGTTTCTCGCGACATGACCCGCTTTTCCACAGGAATGGCACACAAAACTACTAGTAGGTATTGGTTTGCCTCTGTCCAATTCTAATTGGCTAATTTCCTCTCGCAGTTTATTTTACCAAGTTTTACTCTGACTGTCTCATACCCGTAGACGCTAAGAATATGCTATTGTCGGCCTCGAACATATATTCTGGGTATTTAGGGTCTCTATCGCCTCTACACAAGCTCACAAGTTTTTGAATTTTGACTTTATTTAGGTCTGTCTTAACGTTTACATCAATAAACCCTGGTACGAATTGTGACACGAGAACCTCCCCGGATTTTTCAACATACCCCATCTCAGAAATCTAGTCAAGTTCGATTGCAAATTGTCTTGGGGTCTCCGATGGCCTTTGTTTCCTATTATTAAAGCACCGGTACGCTTACGTCCTAGACAGTTTAACGTATGTTTCTCTCATAAAAGTCACCATATCTTCCAACAGATTCTGGTCGAGCTTTAATTTGGCATTGAGGAAGAGTACGGGCCCACTAAGGCACATCAGCAACGTCTCTCTTTGAGCATCCCCTCCAGCTTCTCTTTCTTTGAGAACATTTCGAATATCCTGTACCATGGTGAAAATTCATCTTTGTCATCAAAGGATACGAGAGCTTTGACAACTGCTGCAGATCACGCCATATGTAAGACTAGAAATATATATTAATCTCTATCCGATTGATACTGATGCTTAGCCATCTGCTACACCCTTAATTTCACAAAGATAAAATTTTAATAACTATATATGATTAACACGTTGTTGATCCACAGAAAAAGTATTTCTTATAGCCATGCGAAAACGCTTTTCATCAACTATGAGTAATTTTATGGCAGATGCATTTTACGTCACATCATCATCTGACACGTGTTTAAAATTTGAATTTTTCACAAAAACAAAATACTTTTATCGGAAGTTTCTAATTACTATATCTGTCGATATGAATAAATGAAATATTGTATATGATGCTTTCTCTAATACTTTAGAAGCAGGCAAAGAATAAGTGTCATGTTTGGCTTTCGAGTTAAATATGACCACGTTTTAATAATTCTAGTTACTTAAGGAAAGAAATTACAAGAGAATCTTTAGGGTGTTCTCTTCAAAATAAAAACCAAGAAAAACTAGAAAAAGTGAAAAACGTGTTTACCATAATACGTCGTTATTTGTAACACTGCAGACCCCCCAAGTGTAATATTTGAAAAATTTTCAAATATTTATTTCCAAATCCAAACACTAAAATATAGGGGGGGGGGACACGAGATACATTCTGAGTATAATCAACGGTCCAAAATCTGTTAAGATAATTTTACTAAAGCAGAGATTATTTAAAGGTTTGCTTGCTGTAATTTAAGAACAGATTTTTAATGATCTCTAACTCAGAACCTAAAATACAAAATGAAATTTTATTTGCTTTTAACTCCGTCATATCAAGCAAATGTTTTATGGGGTGATTCGTTTCTCTAATGCTAATCTGAGTTTAGCACCTCGAAATATATTATTGATTGTATTTACTGTCAGAGAATGAGGTGGATTTCAAGATGCCAGTGTATAATTTATAAAAACATGATTTTCTAGATATGTGGGGTTGAAGAAGCCGAACACAATCGAGAATGATTATGACAACACATCTGTCTTCTTCCCGGAATTTTGTTGACATTTCTTAAACCACCTGACCATGACATAAATGTATGGTTAAACTTTTCTTTGTATGAAAATATATTCTAGTTCATTGACGTGGTTAGTGAGATTGTGACCGCCCTTTAATTTTATAGCACGATTTAAATGGTTTTAGAGGTGGTCTATGTACATATTTGGTCCTCAAATATCAATGGGATCTGTTTCAATAATCAAAATCACAAAACAATGTTTAAGGAAATTTTGGTCATCAGATTTATCGATATAGTATCAAAAAAATGCTCATTTGAATTCAACACAGTTTGACGTCATCGCAAATATTTTTTACCACAAAAATTCATGTTGTCATATTTAATAAAGTTCTCAGTTTTTCAAAAAAGCATGACATTTTTTGATGGATGCTGATACTTCAGTGTTCTTGTCTCATAATATTTTCAATTGGATTTTAATGTAATTTAGCCTTCTACCATGTATCTTAAGAGCAAAGAACTCATCATTACCAATTTTGTAATGGTTTTGACTCTTAAAACCTTTCACCACAACTTTCACTTTTCTAGTTGGCCCAATTTCAATGTGTGGTTTTTAAAATAGAAAAATTTTACGTCGGTAAATTATGAAAAGTGAGTCAATTAATTTCACTTATTTCCATAATTAATCCCTATTATGGAATTGAGCCGATAAGATTATAATATACCCAAACAATGGTTAAGTCAAATGTTATCACAGAGGTCCCTAAACAGTGGTCTAACTGTCACAATCGGAAACTGATCATTTTATGACACGAAAATTATTTGATGACTGTTAGGAACAGCGAATTTCTCAAATTATTATCGATTCTTTATCATGTATCGTATTTCCAATATCTTATCACCTCAATTGGCGGTCATTGATCATCAATGTTCTTCTGAGTTTAAGTCCTCATTTTATCAAAAAAACACGTTTTAAACCAAAATACCCAAATCGAGCAAAAAACATGTTTCGGGAATTGTATTGCAGGTTATTAAAAATTTGGAAGGTCGTACACCAATGAAAAGCGTTTAAAATAATAAAGTAAATATATCTGATAGAATCCGATCGAGGGCTAACTCAGCTCAGGTTCGATGCGCTTGTCCATAAAAAAAATAAAATGCTAACCAAGTTACGCGCCAAATTTGTGCCTACCCATTATCCATAAGAATAAACATAGAGTAAAGAAACAAAAACCGACGCAAATCATTTTGTTTTGAGCAGATTATTTTCTCTAGGTTATTCAAGTCAAGTCCACACAATGGCCTTCATTTAAAAAAATCAGCGCCATTGATATAACCTAGAAGTTAGCTGTTTTGATCGAATTAATATAAAAAGCATGTAACGATTAAAATATTCATTAAAAAGAATGAATTTAAAGCAGTTCATTTGATTATTTGTCAACCGCTGCGAGAGTGTCGACTACAATTTCAGCCATCAGTTCCGTATCGATTTCATAAACTAGATCTATGCTTCCTTTCGGATCTTCTTCGTACTCCACGTGGCCTCCACGCTCGCCTGACGTGACAACACTTTTCATGTTGACTTTTTTGATCGTTTTAAAGATGCCACGGTGCATCAACCCCACTACCGCATAAAGATCAGACGTTAGGATCCCGTTTTCATAGTAATTCTTTTTAATATATTTGTTGGTTCTGTCCATGAATATATCGAAGAAATCGATGTACTTATTTTTTTTCGATTTCTCTTTATTAAGTTTTATGATGTTTTCTTCCAATGAAAATGGCAAGCGCGTATTGAAACAGGTCCCCCAATCCACAATCGTAATTGGAACGTCAATTTTACAAATACACTCTTTGAAGATGCCATACGCAGGTGGATCACACCATGCATTAAACTCCGCATACTCGGAAGCATTTTTTAATGTCTAATAACTGATAAAATATACGATTTCCGATCGGTCAGTCCCCATGATAGTTATTGACGCAAGTCTTGACGGAAATTCATTATCGGCTAAAAATGCCAGGGCCAAGTTTGTCAAGGGGCCAATGAATACAAGATGAAGTTGCTTGGGATATAATTTGGAGTAATGGATTAAGGCTTGAACGGCACTCATGTCTTTTTTAACAGACACCTCTTGTTTTGGTAACTCGATTTCACCAAGTGCATTTGGGCCAAAATATTCATCGGTTTCGATTAATTTGCCAATTATAAGATTCTAAAATACCTTGCATGTTGTAGGAACCCCCTACATAGATCGGGATCGATTTTTCGCCAATAAAAGTCATGATCTTTTCAACATTGGGAGAAATAATTTCCATTTGAGCATTTCCGGCCACCAAAGTGATTGCGAGGAGCTCAGCCTCTTTATGGGCTGAAAGGAATGCGATGGAAAGGGCATCATCGATCCCGATATCTGTATCAATAATTATCTTCATTTTGACTTGTAATGCTAACGAAACTAAACAAATACAAACTGATTAGAATCGGTCGCAGATCAGTCGGATGACTCCATCACGTGTTATAAGGACAAATAACGCAGAGACTACACATCACCTATTCTTAAGATATTGATGTGAGTCTGACGCAATTTCTAATTTGTTAAATTTTTTTTTTGTTGCAAATGTAAGTCTTTTTAAACAAAATTGTTAGAAATTTGTCAGAAATTCTAAAACTTATTATGATGTAGAAAATTCTAAAATATCCAGTTTTTAAAAGGGTAATCCGTTAACTCTTACATATGCTCTTGAGGACTTTATATCGTACCATGACGCGGATTTCTGTTAATACATGTCATCGATAGCGCCATACATTTTTATTTCAACAAAGTTCCATGTTAATCAGCATCTTAGTATTTTCCCTTGTGTTTTGTAAATTTTGGATGAAAATATTTGAAAATTATAACCATCGGTAATCTTCGTAAAATATGGATTGAACTATAATAAAAAAACTACTGGATTGAATTGATTCTTATAGTAAAATTTAAATTAATTTAACGTCTTAAAAATGCTCTACGAGTTTCGTTTTAACGGTATCTCGCAACAACATATCGCTGCTCAGCAGACCCCCTACACTAAATACGTATTTAGTGGATGTCTTTTCAGAAAAGAATCAGATTTTGCTTTAATACATGTTGTATTAACAAACTATCATGTATTTTTATCCATAAGACATGCTGCTAATGGTGCGCATGTCAACAAAGCATAAAATATTCAGCTTAATATTTTGTTGTTGAGTTCGATGTAAATGAATGAAATATTAGTTAAAAGTTTATGAAAAACAATTTGATAACTAACAACTTTAAGAGGGGTTAGGGCTATTATTATTTTAAGTATTTAATCATCGAATGTTAGTCTCGGAAGAACAAGCATCAGAAACAAGACCACCCATATAGTTGTCTGTTGGTATTTTAATCGAGATGTTCACGAATCACAAAAATTGTTAAATATTTTTGTTTGATACCGTTGATAAGGGCTCGGATGGACCACCAAATCTAGCACGAATCTTCGCGATGTGTCTCTTACCTGGTCACGCATGTAACCTTATCTCTCTAAAATACCCTCATACCTTGATTAAATTTTCACAGTAAACACCAAATACGTCCCAAAATTAGCTTAGCACTCTTCATTTCTATCAATCTTTTCATCCACATCCAAAGGCCCTACGTTCCCGATTATTTTAACCCTTTACCCCTATCCCACCTTAACCATCTATATCATGATCCGGGTATTAAACATCACATCATTCGTGATAACTTCAGAAATTCATGATATCAGCTTCCTAAACTAATTTTCATTGAAGATAAATTTAGTGAATTAGGTTTTAGGTATATTAGATTAAACATGGTTTAAATAATCTGGTAGCTTATTCGAGTTTTCATAATCAACTTTAGCAATTTGCTATTGTCAGTCAAAAATATCGAGAAGAATGCTGACATATGAACACGAATCTCAATCAGGAAAACAAGAGGTGCTAGAATCCCTGTTGTTGATTATCAATCTAATGATTGGTTCTCTTAATGTGGTTCAAGAAACAAAAACGCATGCCCTAATCAACAACTTGAAAATGGATTTATTATCATTTTTACACGATATCTCAAAAATCGCCATCATAATCGTTGTTTTTTCGATATTTTATGTCTTACTTATTAAATCAAATAAAAAATGTAACATCCGCGATAGTATCCTTAATTTAAAGTGAAGAACATTGAAATAAAATGATTTGATGCATATATTGTAATTCTGTAATTGGTACAGATGACTTTCGGTTCTTTAACAATTAAAATTAACAATAAACGATGTTCTTCTCAATGAATACACTAAATTCCCATGCCTTTTAGATCATTGGTTGTTTTATTAAACAAATGTAAGGTTACAGCGATTATTTTAATAACGATTATAAAACAAAGGTAATAATTGTCGAGTTGAGTGTCCGCAGATCTCTTCAATAAATTCATGGCCAATTGTACCAGGTTTTGATCAATCATAAGTTATTTTGTTCACGAAAAAGAAACGATGACGTCACAAAACTTCTGTATTTTTAAAAATTACTTCGACGGGATCTTTAACGTGGATCAAAATCTAGGTATGTCCTTGATTCGAGATATGATTAGATTTTGGATATGAGCTCTTTATTTTTAAAAATTTCTCTTTTTATACAACGCCGATAGAACTTGAGAATTTGTTATTTTTCACACGAAAACAAAATTTAGTTGGGAAGAATGTTTGAATATCGATCAACATCAGTTAAGTTTGATTAAACTTGTAAAAATATAAGGTTAATACGTTTTAGCAGACCAAGAATCGGCGCATGCACCAAAACTTTGAAAAGATAATCCTTAATAGTGGTTACCATTTTATTTTATCTGTTCCCATTTTTATCAAAAGGGAATACAGATGTATCGTGTTCCATGTTTCTAATGTATCGGCGATTCTAATTTCTAGGATAAAAATCTTTTTTAATCGCAGTCGAATCCAATCTCAATATAAAAATTGGTGTTTATGGATTACATATTCTCACAAAATGCAAAAGTTGGTCGATCATCTCAGTTTAATATTAGTGTTTCTGAGGATGGGAATTTTTTCACTGAGGGAGCGATATACCTTTCACGTGATACTTACTTATCAAAATATGTTATTTGGAGTGTTTTTTAATCTTTAGATACATCATAGTCGTTCTTAAATCGTATGGATTTCGGGTTACATGCGTCGATTTTTATTTTACAAGACCTCAAAAGTCGGAATTTGAAGATGAGAGTATTATGAACGCTGTTTTAGTTCTGTTAGCAGATGTGTTTATTTTGTAAAAGCGTAAAATACAAGATATTGCATTTGAAACTGCCTTTTGAAGTTGACAATTGTTAGATCTAATCTGAATGCCAACATGAAAACATTTGGTACATATAATTTGGATCGAGGGCCATTTCGTGTTTAATTAAAAAATTTTCTCCAACTGGATATTCTTCCTGAGTTCCCGTTCGTTATTTTGTACACTTTCGGCAAATACTGAGATTTCTTTATCAATTTGAACTTTTTTTATTTTCACAAACGAATGCCTTTATTGTGGTAGCTAAATCACTTCCATCTTTTAAGATTTTGGAATGGATTTTTCGGATTTAGTTCAATTCAACACGGAAAATGTTTTTAGTCTAATTAATATGATGTTTCCTAATTTTACATCTCAATTAGCATGTTTGAAGTAAAAGGTCACACACCTAAACCATTTATAATTAAATATATTATCTATTCCTACATTTTGCGGTTAATTGATGAAATTTGGACGCTGAAATTGTATCCAGACTATCAACAAAAGCCTATCTTATTCATCAACTTACTACTTTTATTCTCTAATAGAATACACACATGAATTTTGTACATTTTTGCCAAGGCCAGGCTTCAGGATCATAGTAGCTGAGTAATACAGAGTGAAGATTGGCATATTAATAGATTATGATCACATATATAGTGAATTTCTAGCCTGAAGATACTCGCGGAGTTTATCAAGTACAGGAATAATTGTCGAAGATTTTAATTTAATATCGGTAAAGTTATTTTCATTTGTAAATGAAGCAGGAGTCAAATACTACAACCAAATGTTTAATTCCCTTATATCTTAAACAGCAGCGCTAAGATTTCTTTGAGACATTTTCGATGATATGAAAATATTTCATCTTGGGTGTGGAGACGATATCATCTATACACCCAAATCTTCATTTAAAATCTGTTGACGAAAGTCCAGATACTTCGTCCAATTTTACTTTAGTGCTTGATTCTCATAAGTAGAAACAATTCCAGTGATGATAAATCTTTCTGAACGTTTTGGCTATCCGAAATCTTCCAAATGTACAAGAATATTTTTTCGCCGTTAGTTTTCAGAAATTTAAGATTCAGTATTTTAAAGGATGTTAAAAATGCACCCAGGAATCCTTTTGGCATGATACACTCATAATACCAAGAGTAAAGATGTTCATGCTATCATTTTGATGAATATTGAGATGTTTTAAAATCTGTTTAAAATTATATGAGCAGATCTCATACTTTCGAGGAAATATAAAATAATCCATGGGGTATCACATAATATCATAATCTCTTAAACTGGCACTGTTAGTCTTTGGTAGCCAACCACCTCATTCGCTAGACCCGATGACAAAATGTAGAATTCCTAAAGTTTAATTGTTTTAGGGGAGTAAATTCCATATTCTTGAATCAGATTTATGCCTAGGAGCAACTTATAATCAGATATGAAAATTATATCACAGAATAGTGATGCTGAGGTCGATTCAAATTTTATAACCTCATTTAGTTCAAAAAAATCGACTTCAAAGTTCCAGGATTCATCCTTGTGTATCAGGGGATCGCAATGAGCCGCTTTTTTATATTTATTGGTGTGATGATCTCGCTTTTGAAATTTTATCCAGGTGGGCCTCTTCAACTTTAGATCAAAATATATTATTTTAGTGTGATATTAGAGAGGAGCCTTTTGTATCAATTTTGATCCAGAATGATGAAAAAGTGTCAGTCTCAAAATGTTTTATACAAAACCTGTGTGCTTTATCCCAATTCATTAAATGGCTGAAATTTAATACGATTACGTGGTTTTATTAATCAAAAGCAAACACATGAAACATCGCTCGGGTTTGCTTGTCATTTGATTGCTATGTTATTCGATATTTAAAGATATTTTTACTCATCAAAAACTTAAAATTCTATTATATTGTAATATAATCTTCTCTGACATTCATATATTTGACTGGTAAGTCATATGTATCACCGATAAGAATCAAATAATTGAACTGTATGACATTTGTTCCTCCTAGATCTTATTAATGATCACAAGTTCATTGTATACAGTAACCTAGAAAACGATTTTGTTTGACTTGGTGCCTAAATAAACGCGCGAAATGTATGCACATCTATACAATAGAATTCGACGGGTGGGCGCTTGTAAATTCGCGAGAGAAAATTTCTATTTAACCAGGGTTTAGATATGGTTATTTAGCTTTTGTCGTGAAGCCAATAGATACTGTCGATTATTATCGTTCTCTATATCATAAATGTATAAACTTAATCAATAAGTCACGATCGAGCCTACATATATTTTATTGCTTTTTTGAGGTCGCGAAAAATATTAGTGATTAGTTTTACCATTGTAAATTAAGGTACCCACTTGATTCATCTCTAAAACTTATTCCAATCATAAAAAAAAACATTAAATTATATTTCTTTGGCAAGGATATGACGATAAGAAATTATTTAATCACGAAGATTTAGTTTTTAAATGAATATAAGTTTCTTTATCATAGATATTTTTATTATAAATTGAGGTTGACATCCCGGATCTGCTCAGTCCCTTTCTTTTTTAAATTCGATGCAAGAGTGTTTACCATTGGTTTCTGATTCCACAAACTGTATATCTCGTAACAATACTGTGACACACTGCTGATTCATCCCTTTTCTTGAATCAGAGAATTCAATTGCCCACTTGTCAAGCGATGCTCACATCCATCATTTAAAACATTTTTTTAAACTCTTTAAAACCTACACCAATTATAGAGACATATTTACTTTAATCCTACGAATTGCTTTTTACAGGCATATCATTCAAATTTGATCCATCATTATGATCCTGACTTGTTTGACACATTTATTTGTGAATATTTCCATTTCCATATATATTTTCGGAAATATTTTGTTATCCGAAACAATAAAAGCCATATCCAAATTATTTCGATATTGGATAATCTCTATATTTTTCCAATGTCGATTTTTCGCTATAATTTTGGGCCGAATCACCAAATATACCTCAGTGAAACCATGCCAACGAATAACGAGTCAAATTTTTAAATTAAATGTTTTCGGAGTTCTGATTGAATGCACTTAAATGGTCAAGAAAATTAACAAAAAACCTTCATAATATCCATAATATCAATTGTATTGTTTTATTTTGTCTAAAATCGATTTATTCAATCGAGAAAAGACAGAGTCTAAAGGAAGTTAACGAAATTGTACATACCTCGAAATTTATTCTATGATTCAAAATTGAAAACTAACTTTATCCCTCTAAAAGTGTTTCACCAGTCTAAATATTGTTTTTTTGATTCGTGTAAATGTTTTTTCTCACAGAAATAGGATTAACAAAGGCAAATATTCGGTCGAAGTTTTTCTGACATATGTGNTGTTTTTTCATAGAAATATATGTAGATTAACAAAGGCAATAAAATTAGGTCGAAGTTTTGCTGCCATACGAGCATGTACTCGAGCTAAAACTTCCTTAAAATACTCAAATATTATTACGCGAAACAATGACTTCATTTTAGTTAAATATTGGTGATTACTGCCTTTGCATTAGCCTGTATCAGACATGTGCAATAAACTACATAAGAAGGGATTTCGAATCAATTTAAATACGTCCCTACACGCTTAGAATATCACAAATAAAAGATACCTCCCCCAAATATCAAGCGAACTAAGAAGATCGCGGTTCAATATTTTTTTCACTTAAATAATAGAATATCTATCCAAGAATGAGAATGATAGCCTGTCAATATTATTTAATATAGATTCCATTAAAAACATTTTGATAAGAGTTTACATGTTCGACATTTTAGAATATTTGAGCCTCATAGAAGATCGTTTATCATTACTATAAATTACTAATCCGCTACACACTAATAATGAAAAATCATAATCAGAACCGTAAAACGCTGTATGTATGTTTTAAGTGCCTAACCTTTAGTGATAAACCACACAAATTCCAAACCATCATTTCTAATTTAAGAAAATGTTGACATATATCCGAGAAATACATTAACTAACCTACATGACATTGATTGCATTGATGAAACAAATTTCACATCTGAAGCAGTGACAGAAATTTTACAGCATTTATAGGATTTTTTAAGAGGTTCTCAAAACGTAAAATTTAAAATGCAAACTGAGTTTCAGTAGGTACTTCTGAGATGCATTATGGTAGATATGACTCCATTTTTTGTTAAAGGCCATACAATCAGATGACGTAATACTAATTGATACCCTTGAAATTGGTTCGAGAAGTTCGGCATTTCCTGAATTACCCCTCCTTATAACCAACATCCATTTAGAAAATAAATTTTCACTTTGGTTGAGAAATGGGCTGTAAGGTGGCAAAAATATAGAGGAATAGCCGAAGGCGGTGATGGCATTGCGAACTTTATCGGTTTTCTAGAAAGGTACATTATCTGTAACGAAACAGTCATATCTACCAGTATACATTCAAGGAGTACCAATTGAAACTTCGTTATATAGTTTATATTTCAAATTTTACATCGTTGGAACCCTTTAAAAAATCCTATAAATCGGTGTAGAATTTCGGCCGCTGATTCAGATGGTAAAATTGATTGCACAGTAGCTAATATTGACTTATCAACGCTGTATATGCCAAGATATAACTATAAAGATAATTTTGGAAACAAAATGAAGTGTCCATCTTTGCAATATGATTAATTAAAATTACCGTCATCATCATTCTGTCCCTATTTGATAGGTTTTCATCTGTCATGAGACTGAAAAACTTCTCATCAATTAGATAAAAGAGGGACAGACAGTTCATTGATGCTAGCTGGTTATTAGATATGACCAAAAATGTGAGCTTGTGATATTTATTGAGACGGCTGATAGCTCTGCGCATGATATACACTGATTCTCATTTTAAGAATTAAAAATACTCAACATGTATTTGACTAGGGTTTGGGCTTGCAATGAAGCTTAAAAGTAGAACTTTATTAATCGTCTTATAATATGATTCCTTCATCATCAAAGTGTGGCAATTAAACTAAATACTTTTCTGATGATTTGGTAGTCGATTACAGTATATGATTGTGCGCGTTTAATCCTAAGTCAACGGATGTGTGTGCAGTAGTATTTGATGAAATTTTTGACATTAAATATTATCATATCAGCGATTTAATTTGAACTGTACATCATATGATGATTTAAAAATACTTACATTAGAAAGGACTAGGGCCGCTGACGTCATTTTTGGAGAATATTCCACAAATAAATACATTTGATGCATAAAATCCAATATATTCTATGCTATTTAAGATATTGGAAACCCTACATTATTTTATTATTAGATTTATTATTTCCAGATTGTTCTTAACGTTTTTATGGTTGTAAGGAAATACATTGACCGAAAATGTCTGCATAATTACAAAATGGATACATTCCAAAATTTACCACGATCATCAAGTATAGATACATATCACTTGGCACGTGTCAGATGATGGAGCTTTTATTGGCTTGATATTTAAGGTAAATTATGAAACAGCACAGGATCAAGATAAGTTAACCCACCGAAATTCTTTCAATATCTATTTGATAAATAAATGGATTCATGGGGACAACCCTAATTTGTATAATATATTGGAATTTTTAGTAATTTATTGTGCCTGAAAATGTGATCCAGTATTGAAAACCCCCTCACCCAAACTATAATTAGTATATTATTATCAATCAGACAGAAATATTATCTGATCATCAAATCATTAATTGTAGCTAATCTAAAGTAAAAGATATTCTAAACATTTAACAATTATATTATTTTTCAAAAAAAGGTTCTGTTAAAAATTGTTTTGCTGTTAAATCATTTGAATTTCCTAAAGGTTTTTGATTTTATCTGAAAAAACAACTGATGAAGCAAAATCTGAAGAAAATTCTATGGTATGGGTTTAGTCACTCATGACTTAATTTGATGATTAGATTCAGCGTTCTTTGAAAAAGTTATCTGAATTTTAAGCAATTATTTATAAAATATAATCGATTCAATAGAAATGCAAGACATATACAGACTACGAATCAAATAAATCTAGATATACTGTAGATAAGTTATTTTTACATGAATTAACGACTAATATCTCTTTTAATAGCGTTTCAATGCTCTGTTTCAAATATTCATCTATAAAGGATTAACAGAGACGATCCATTTGTTTTTACTTTATCTGCTTAATAGAGACTAAGTGGCCGCAAATTATTATAATGTCAATTTATTTTATGAACATTGTGAACGAGAAGAATTATAGCTAATGGCAGAAATCGGCGGTAAAAAATAATTTTATCTGTTTTAATTTGTTGAATTATAGGTATATTTGACGATTGATCCTTCTATGTGTTTGCAAATTACCTTCATAAATACTCCCCTATTAAGTGATCGAGCAATAATATCCAACGAATATCTACGATGATAAATAATAACGAGGGAAATCAAAAAAGATATATGAGTGGACGAATTTAGAACATTTAAACAAGGCGTTGACCTGTAAAATTGTGCTAAATATAAATTTTGATATTTATAGATTTACTAAATCTAAACGAAAAGTCTCCACATGTTAATCGAAGTTAGCAAAATATTCGAAAAATCGCTGATGAACGAAAATACACTACTTATTCACATCAAACGCAGCTGTTAATTACCTTAGGGCTGCGATAACTGACATGTCTTTTTTGATAAGATCCAACCCTGCGATCGAGGTATAAAAAGACTAGCGGTTATTATTTGAGTGAAAACGATACATCTTGTCTTATATACTAGAAAGGAATCATATGTTAGACCAATAAAGCCATGACTGTTACGATTCAGGGGGCTAAAGTAGGTTCGTAAATTATTCAGAATTCGAGGCCTAACAACTATTATTTCGTCATAAATACACAAGGTTAATATCGGAATTTTACGAAAAAGTCATAAACCTACTTTGAATGCAAGGAAAAACATTATCTTAACAGTTTCATCAACAAAAATCGATTAAATTGTGCCAAAAATCTATCTTTGAATAATGATTACGAAAGAGAGAAAGTATTTTTGGAAGATGTATCCATGGTTATATAACGATCATTTTGAAAAACACCGCAGATGATTCTTATAAATCATTGAAAGAACTTAGCTCTTTGTAGTTTTATACTTCTGTGATTGTAACTCAAGCGCCTGACATCATTACGTATATCGAAGAATTTTACGTTCAGCTAAAGGAATATGAACGTTGGTCCCATATTTTACTGTTTAAAAACAGCTATAGAGTCAGAAAATGAAAACAAGGCAATGCTTGAAGAAACAGTACACCTGAATATAATATTAGCTGGCTGTTCTAATTTATAATGAAAAAATGATTTAATCGTATTCTTCTAATCGTCAATCTAAATTCTCACATTTTAAATATATTTAAAAACAGTTATACCTTGAAATTTAGAACCATATTTGTGACCTAATTCAATTTTTTGTAAGGAAAAGATCAATTATTTTTGTCATAGGCCTAATTCCTTAAAAATTTGATCGTATCTACAAACACACATTTTCTTTATATTCTAAACTATCAGATCACGAATTGAATAGACACTAAAGAATGTATAATTTGTCCACTTAAATATCATGCAATAATTATCTCGTGTTATGCAATCAACGAAGTATCTGATCTTGACTGTTTCATCCTTTATATCAACCTTCATCTAATTTTCAGGCCGGGATATTAACCACGAGACTTATGATCTCACTAAAGAAATTTAATGTTATATTAAAACATCAAATGTTTTCGGTTATTTAGATTGCATTAATAAAAACAATAGGCTTGGCATTGTTGATAATCAATTAGATCAGTATCCAGATGTACCCCTTTATAGGGCTTGTTGTGTCAAGAATCCACTTTTGGCATATCACTCATTTTAAAGCCACCCATCTTCATAAGCCAAGATTTTGTGTCAGCATCGTCATCATAAATGATTACAAGATTTGTATGTATAATATTAATTTTATGAGATTTCTGATATTGTGTGATGTATAATAGACTGATTGAATTATTACGACTTTAGACGAATATAATTTCATTGCATCTAATGAATTTTATCGGCAAATCATAGATATATGGATCATTTTCGATGATTGTTATTATACGAAATATCCACACCACAATACCTTGAAAAGTCTATTCACAGTTATGATAAGTTATAGGAAATTCTTCTTCGATATTTGAATTATACGAAAAGAATATTTTACCACTGAGGGAACCACTCTTACAGATAAAACTGCGCATATGTTTAAAATTAAATTGAATCGTCAATTTTTAGATCTAATCAACCAAATGGATGGTCTGTCATTGTTCAATAATAAAACGGTACACTAGGTCCTGGCATATTGAGTCAGAAGTACATATTTTCAAGAAATATGGGTATTCTCTGAATTTTATCTGATAGACTTAGAACCACTTAAAAAATATAGATTCCATATATTAAATTCATTTGTTGAAACTTCATAAATTTTTGAGTTTATGATCCGATAAATTCATTTTGATAGCTGAATTTTTAAGGATATCGATGAAGATAAGCGTTTACTTACTTTTGAGTGTTTTCATCAATATAGAGGAGCAATTAACACCATTTTTGGCCCTGACTAAATCCTCTACAGATAACCAAACTTTTTTTCATTCAACACATCACATAGAGGATTTTTTTGACTAATTGAAGGAGGAATTAATCTATGGTCAGACTTATTTCATGAAATCATCTTTAACCTGTTCAAATTCAGAGAGATCAAAATCACATGATCATAATAAATGTTTATAGTTCCTTATTCCCAATTTCGATCTCAGAAGTAGGTGTAGCAATTATTAACGTTTCTTAATTATTCTTTGATAGATAAACGTTGAATTTTATTAGTTATAACAATGAATAAAATTGATGAATTTTGTTTTCCCTGATATATAAATAAATTCGTGAAATCATGATGTTCTAATAATTTACAAAATTTTCGATATAATCAATTCTATAGTTCATTAATGGACTGGAATTCAATAAAGTCGTTTTTCGGAAAGACTCATTTATCACTTTATTCCAAATCTTTGAAAAATTTCGAATGAAATTATACAATCAGGAAATTGTGTAATTCAATTGATTCCTTAACCACTGTATCATATTTTTCATCCGTATTTTTTTCTTTGAGACATCAATTGAAAAGTTTAAGCGAATAAACAAATTGAATTGATTACATATAAAAATTGTGACTACTACAAACATATAGAGGCAAATATTTCATGTGTTGGAGTTAAAAATCGTTTTGGTAATTGATTAAATTTACCAAATTCAACGTTTTATCATATAAATTTAGTTTTTTTATAATGAAGAATATCAGCCTTGTTGACCGCATTTGAGATTCGTTGTCAAAAATTTCAAATCACATCATCTAATTGCGGATCTAATCAGCATAAAGATGGACCATACAACACAAATGTATGCGGTTATTTAAAATCAACATCATCATTTCACTAAGATGGAACTGTTTTCAGCCATTTGAATTATCTTTTTAAAATTAGAATAATATTAAAAAAGGTCGTATTGGTAGAATAGGATCTGAATAAGACAGCGAATTTTTATCGATATTTACCAATATTCAGAATAAGTACAGTTTGAATTAACCAAAGCTGTACTATTAAAGATTATCGCAGTTTATTTTAAACGACATACAGGCTGATTCATAGATCAATACATGTATCAATTCTAAATGACGCTGATTACATCAGATTTCATCTATTCAAAAAGTATCTATCAGAAAAAAAGAAACCCACTTCAAACAACGATCCTAAATGAAACATTAAGATAAATGGCTACTGTTTGAGGGTGCGGATGGTTTCTGAACCTAAAGAACCAAAAAATCCAGAAATAGAGTTAAAGATCTTCAAAAAAGTGACTCTTAATTATGATTTCTTAAATATACAATAAAATGAAAAATGTCATCACCGAACATTTTATTGATCAAGTTCGAATTCGTGAGGCTCGATATTATTTGGACTGCTTTCATTCTTCATTCAGTCCTTCAAATACGTTTAAATAATTATTTGTAGTTCTAAAGGTATTATTTACAAAAATGTATATGATCAACTTTATAAATATTGACAGAGTACTTTTTTCCTCGATTATATAATGAGTGGATATTATGTGAAATCCATGATACTTTTCAATCTGAACAGCGAGTGGTGATGCGTGATTGAACAAATAAATCCTGGCCTCATTTTTAAGATTATTGACACTTCATTTCGAGCAAATAAAATTAATCTCTCATCACACGGTTTATTATTTAACTGTTTAGAATCAAATATGTTCACGCGAACCGGGAGGTATTTCGACCATGTTAAAACAGTTTACAAAACAATCAAACCAGATAATTTTAAACGGGAATAAAACATCATTTGTGCCACCACATATATCCGGACACAAGTACATTGAATGACATTGTTGTCCACGGGAAATTGTCAGGGGCATGATCCGACGGGATCGATTTTTGATTCAAAATCGTGCGTTTCTTTTGACGACCAGCGCTTCAAAATTTTATTTTTAACGATAAAATTATTCGAATCCCATGTTTTCCAATTTCCATCATGCTTTTAAATATTTCAAATAAATTAAAATAAAGAAAAACTTGAGCGCAGAATCTGAAGAACATCAGGTTGGAATAAATAGCATAATTTTGACTTCGTCAATAAATTTGGAAATTACATATCTATTTCTCTACAATTATAATAAAGTTATTGATAAACGTTTCTATTCAAACATTCCCAAAAAAGCACGAAATCATATTTAAATAACGAATCCGATCAGTATTTTGATAAAAGAAATATCTGGCACATATTTTAGTCCCAATGGTAGCTTTAAAGTTAAAAAATTCTATAAATTCTTTAGAAAAAAAACTGAGAAACTTCTAAAAATATTTAGAATAATAAAATTTGCTATGATTGTGACTAAAAATAGATGAAATCTCAAGAAGTTAAATGTTCGTTTTATCAAGGTTCAGATACACTTGTAGCAATCCACCTCTACGCGTTGTTCCCTAGATAGCTCGATTAGAACCCAATCTATCATAGAACTCGGTCGAAAACTTACCTGTCATTCCGTTCTTAGAAGTTGACGGTTTTTTATGACAGTTAGCTTAAATTTTTAGATGCAATGAAACATACAGATATTTCAATTATTTTGATTAAGACAATTTATCTTATTTCAATTAAACTATCATGAAAATGTCTCGTAAACTGATTATTGTATTGAGAATAATAGAATATGACGTGCATGCTTTTCTTTGTTATAATTGAATAAATATTTCTATTGTCTATTTAAATATTTTTACAGGAATTAAACGATGCTAGGTGAACAAATCTACCCCATATACCAGGGATTCCCCATCCAATTTGTCCACTTCAAAATCTGGATTGACGTAGAAAAAAATAGGACTGGAGACTATCCATACGCTCACAAAGTTGTAAGAAGGGGAAATTCGGTGACTATTTATTGCAAATACGTTGGGCCCATTGAGCCTGAATTACACAAGTTCAGTATCAGTGCTCAGTTCAAATATAGGGAGTCTTTTTTCAATTTCATGGTTAGTTGTTCATTAATGTAGATATATAATAACTCTGCAGCTCGAAATCTGCATCTTGAATGTCAGAGTCGAGATGGTATGATCAACATTATTTTGACCCCCAGTGAACGCGCAGCTGTTGGATCATATGTATTTGACATATATTATGGCTGTACTTGTATTTATAGCATCGATCTAACTATATTATTCAACCCGTATTTTGAAAGAGATTCAACATATCTTCCCAGTGAGGAACATTTAAAAAAATATTTGGAATCAAAAAGATTGGCATTTTATGACAATTTTGAAAATATTTCAAGAAGTATACATTATGTCTTCGATCAGGTAACCATCTCTTTGTTTTATTTCTCAAAAAAAATTTAAAACATCTGTCCATGCTGTAGATGATTGCAGCCTAGTACCATAATTTAAACTGTCTATAACCTGGATGAGTATTTGTCATAATTTTGTTGATAACGTCTAGATTTAATTCCACATACAGTAAAATCCGGATTTAACGAACTTTTTGAGACCATAAATATTAGTTCTTAAAAACCTGTATTTTTGAAAAAATTAAAAAGAAATATAGCATTATATAATTATTGATCTCGCAGATATTCAGTATTTTAGTTTGATGGGCTAATTTATTAACATATTTATGTTGTAGCTGTCTTTTAAATGTTAAAATTCGGTCCTAAATATCTTAAGTCGCATAAAAATAATATTTACGTTTTAAGATCGTCAATAACAGCTGTGATTGTTATTTCTGGTTTGATATATCTTAGTTAATCATAACCATAGAAACTTATCCAACAATTCTGCCTATCACTTTCTATTCCATTTGTTTCAGCTATCTCATAAATGTAAGAATACACGTGAATTTTATTACAAAAACTTCATAAATCTCGAAAAATTATTATTTAGTTAAAGATAAAATTTATGTTTCGACTTATATTGAATTTACTATATATTTAAAAATCATAGCGTCGAAAACAATTTTCCAACCTGTTCATAGCAACATACCTCAAAAAATTATCTATCATTTTGATCACGTAAAAATAGTAAGGTGAAATTCTTTATCTTCATAAAGCGCACTGATAACTCAAGACATTAATAGTTTTCGATGTTTTAACTTAAAATTTTGAATAATGTCAGCATCCATCGGCTAACACATGTTTTGTTTGATGTTAAACATTTAATTTTCATATTAATTAAAGTTTATTTTAGACCATAACGTAAATGACAATTTAAAATAAATAAAAAATTTTCGTTGATTTACGAAGCTGACTGTCGCATTCAAACATTTTCGCCATGAAAATATCCCATGTCATCAATGACTTTTTATTTCCATGGTCGTGAACTCAACTAAGGTTTATTATCGTTTAAGCCTCGAGGTTTTAGATGCTTTCTCATGATAACAGCAGGTCTTTTTTCTCCACACATATTGTAGCCTATTAGATATTGTCAATCTTTTTTTTTACATTTCGCCAATACAAAATGCTTCTTTGGAGTTGTGTTTGTCTTAATGTCATTTTATATAAAGAACGGTTTTAAATGAGTTGAAAATATCTCTTTCGTCATAGTTTTCACTTATTTTGTTCTATTTGCTTTTTACTCATCTTCCACAACATGCACATATAAACTGGATCTCTCTCCAGTAATCACGTATAGTTAAATTCGGTTCCCTTTTTTAATCAAGAAATTCCGAGTTATATGAATTAAAAATTTTGAATTTTTAACCTGTTCATGAGTTGTTCTTCTTTTTCAGCTAAAATATGGCCAAAATTTGTTTTATGAAGACGTCTATTACTTTGAAACAAATGTACCAGTTTTCTCTCGATTTCTTAATAATTTAGTCTTCTCATTTTTTTGTTATCTAGGAATTAATCTAAGTTCGTAATCTTGCTTATTTTTATTTATTACAGAAATTGTAAATTTTCCAATGTCAAACTTTTGTGTAATTTGGCTTGTTTCTGACAAGACTCTGTCAAGTTAAATATTTCATGCATTGCCTTAAATATTCTCGATGCACCACTTTTTTCCCTATGGAACTAAAAAATGATGGGCTGATCTTTTGTCTAGTAGTAGGCTAAATTTGATCTTAGGGTTTCTAAAAAAATAATAAAATTAAAAAAAATGTAAATTTAAAGCAAATTGTTCAAGTGATAATTTTCAAATAAAATTTAATCAATGATTTAGCCTAAACGAGGATAGGTAGGCCTTTTATCGCCGAAGCATATGGACTATACTAAAGACCTCCAAAATTATATTATTTATTACCGAAAATTAGATTTTTCGAACTTTCCTTAACAATTTATATGGCATACTAAAAAAGGGACAAAAAATTTCGTTATAACCGGGTTTGTTATATCTGGTTTTTACCCTATATCTAGATTATTAAAATTTTTTTGTATCATTTTTTGTATAATGATCATATTCGCTGAATCAAACTAATACAGGATTAATCTAAGTATAAAATTAGTGGGGACACAAGTGCATGATATCACAATATAGTATATAGCAGCACATCTCGCCTGCGTTTTTGTTTTCAAAAGATTGATTTTACCATTGATAAATTTTACATTTTATCAAAAATAAATATAAAAAATGAGTTATTGCATACATAAGCCATGGCATATATAAAATAGATTTTATTAATTCCCCATTCAAAGACGGACGGCATTGGCTAGGCAATCGAGTGAAGGCGTTTTTTTACTGATATTACGCCTCCAAAATATTCATAATTACATTTTTATGTCCCAATAAAACCTTGGAAATTCATCGGTCTTATTTAACAATCAGATAGTTTAAGAATCTTCCTCTAGTTAATATTAGAAACTTAACATCAAGGAACAATTATAATAATATTCACCGCAACATCTGATTTCGACATAAAAAATGTATTTATTTAACCAAAATGATATATTTATCGGTTCGAATGATATTGAATATGAATTAAATATTTAAAGTAAAACCTGGTAGTATAAAGCAGCTTAAAGGGTAAGCTCTGCTAATATTATATTTGTTAACATTTTTAATGCAATCTTAGAACGTTAAATAGTTTATGAATTCATGATGATCATAAAATTTTGATGTATAACGATATAAAGGTGTACAAACTGGGAAAATATTTTCAAGGATGATTGTCAATTGCCTAGAATATTCCGAAATTTTTATGATAGTTATTTCCAACTTTTCATTTGATAGAATAAAAGTGTGTATTTAAAAACCCAATCATTAATAAGATGATTGAATATTGTTAAAATGTAGACGTCATCGAGTATGTTTAGTTTTTGACGGACGTTGTTCAAGCTGGATAAGACAATGTTATAATTTAAAAAATATATAAGGTCTGATGTATCTAGGATGGATGGTAAAATAACGCTTAATTATTTTCATATTTTATCAGCTAGATATTTGCAATAGTGATATAACACCGATTTTCACAAAACATTTATTCAATAATTGATAAAATTATTAAAGTGTTAAATTATCATTTAAAATTGAATAAATATCAATGAAAATAATTGTCGTGGGTCATGTATATTATGATGTGTTTAAACATAATCAGAATGTTTCAGTTATCTAAAAAACCAATTTTATTTACAGGAACGATTTATTAAAAATAAGGAGTCTTAATTTCAGTCGATCATCGATCGCTTGAAGTAGTTTTTGGAGTAATTGAGTAAGTCAAAATAACGATCACCTAAGTCATTTGAAAGCATTATTAATTTTAATCGATATAATGTAAAATATACTCGACTGACTTCAATTTTGAAAAGATATATCTATAAGATATGTTAACCGATTTTGTTCGCCAAGGTCAGCCTAGTATCAAATAGTTGAAACAAGCCAGTTTATGACCAAATAGCTAATTGAATATACAATCGAGTTGTACAAATCTGAGTTTCTTGATTCAAGATAATTTGATTTACAAATAAACACTTTTATCAAAGACAAATACAGCATATAGTTATACTGGTTTAAAAAGAAACATGTTGAGAATATTAAAATCAATGATGGAATATATTCAATCACACCAGATTAGACAATCCAGGACTCGTATTATGCAACATCATAGAAGGACCCTGAATATTGTGATAAAAATATTTCATTTGAACAAATTTAATCATGCCGATTTTATGACTTCTTCCCTTATCTTTAGTGAAATGAATAAAACTAGGGAAGAATATTTAAGACTCTATCATCTGGTTGTCTTAAAAATTTGTAAACGCATAAAAGAGAGGTTTTGTTTTTTCTTTTGATTTTCGAAATAATCGCCACTTAATATTTATCATACTTTCTTTATCATTAATTTTGCAGCTTTATTATCAAATTCCAATTTCATATTTGCGAATTTCTTCATATATTTGTCATTAAAACATATTTCATTTTGAACGACTAATTTGTATTTTTCTATCAGATTTCGAAGATTATTATTTCTTTAGTTTTCTGTTGTCATTAAATCATAGATTCGTATCACCACGCCATTATTTGTATCAAATTAGTTCTAAATGATCATCGTCAGAAAGATTCCAGATTTTAGGACGACGAAATAGTAGCCATAGTTGCAAAATTAATATATAAGATAACTAATACTATTTCTTCTCTTAAGGATCATTTGAAGGTCTTTTGATATTTTATAATCAAAGAACATTTTTAATTATTAGTATACATATGATTCATTAACCCTCGTGGGAGAACTTCTAAATGAATTGCCGTTTCTAAAAAGATCAAATCCAATTCATGTGATGAGACTATTGTCCCAATGGGTAAGTGATATTATTTTCATTATAACCTTTGACACTTTTTAATAGTAACAGGTAAACTCCGATGGTGAGAATGGAATGATTGTGGGAAAATGGGACAACAGGAATACTTCTTTAGAAGAATTTATAACTGTGAAACAATGCATAATATGTTATTTAACGGATTGGTCAGGACCGGTTTTTCATGGTCAATGTTATGATATGAATATCACAATGTGCTGCTTATTGCGATCTATAGGAATAGGCTGTCGAATCATTACCTCAAGAAATACTTTTAGAATCCTTCCACACACCCTGACTCGAAGTCATCCTTTCAAATTTTATGATTTTAATCTCCAAGAAGTTGAAAAATACTATAAATTCTGGTAATCAATTCTCAATAAAAGGCATTTCCATGTTTGGAGTAACGCCTATTGCCGAAGAGACGATTATAATGATCATGAGAAAAAGAGAGATGGATGGCAGTTTTTGGATGCGACGCCGTATCTCGAAGACAAAGGTATGGCACCCTTATTTCGAATAATAGATTTTTTTAATGAATTTAATAACAATGTTGTTTTGTAAGACAAAAAATAAAATAGATATTTTCATCATCCTAAATGATAGGTTTTACTCCGTTCGGTCCTTTTCCATTAAAATGCTTAATGGATGATGATTTATCACAAATACCATTTGACGGGGAAATGGCTGAAGAGATCCTGAGAAGATATACATTATTATATACCCTTTCTTCTGAAAGTGGTGTTGTAAAAACAGTCCTGATTCAAAAAGAACCAAAAATGCTGACACAAGGACTAGATTCATATGAAATTGAGGATGTCAGCAAAGAACATGAATGTCAGATCCCTGATTATATTTCTATCCTGGACAAATCAGTGGCATTTAATGTTGACGGGGTTGAAAATATCGAATTATTTTCAACAATGAATATCTTAATTGAGTGCAATACTCATTTATCCACTAGCGAAAAATTGTTTTGTGTTGAAATCTGCCATGACCGTCGGTTACCAAAAGTAGAACGAAATATCATTTGCCATAAAACTACTTCTCAGAAATGCCAATTTACATACAGAGTTCAGTTCTCGCTAAATCCATATCATACTCAATGGTACCGAACCGATCTCCTCGAACTACTATCCTCACTTTTCGACGAAACCGCGAACTATATTAGATTGGAAACACACATATTGGAATTAAAAAGATTTGACATCAAAATTTACACAAATGTCCCAATTACAAATGTAAACAAACTCAGAAAAATTAAAATTAAATTCAAAAACATGCTCCCAGTTCCTCTCCGTTATGTTAACCTGGATATGTTACGGATTTCCTAGTTTTTTACACTCATTACTGGTATAAATTAGGCCCTTCTCAAATATGTATTCACAAGTTTGAAACGACTGAAATTGTATATTTTGATAATTCACAGGTTGAATCCCACCAAACATTTTCAGTTAATTCACCTTTATACGAATTACGAATGATAAAAAAAATCATTTATGACCCAAACCAATTTTAATTTATCTCATTATCCTAGTTTATCTATATTTTCGTTAAACTGTTCCATATTATTAATCAAAACCCTTATGTTCGTTTGATAATATTGCAATATTTCTCAGAGACCAAAAAGATGTTAACATAGTATTCACTTATATATACATCGAGCATCAAAAATATTGGTTGTCATTTTCAGATTCAACTGAGAGGTCTAAAGCCAATAAACAATACAACGTTTAGTGCACATACAGGGAACAGAATCATCATATCAATTTTATAATTAGAGTAGTAGTTTGGAGTGGTATCATAATTTCGCTTCTCCATATGCAAATGAGTGATCCTCAAAAGAGATTTCATGGATTTGCATTATTTGGCCAATTTATTCATAGGAAAAATGATTTTGTGATACACGTAGGAATATTAGAGACAATTGAAAAGCAATCAACAAGAAAGAATCCATCGAATAATCTGTAAGAATCCAACTCGTGTCGAAAATTGACGAAATTAAAGTTAACTAGATAAAAACATATTCATTCACAAGCTTCATTTTAAACTTTTTCTTAACTAGGAAATTAAAGACGACCATGAAATATATTCAGTATTTCATGTTTAATTTTTTCCCAGTCTATTTTTGAGCCAAAAACAAATTTCATTCAATTTTTTACTAGAATGAATATTTCGGCATATTTCGTTTTCATATTACTTGTCGTGCACAAAATACAAGATGAAATCTAAAACAAAAAATAGCCTTAACATTAAATAAAAGAACGAAATCGTCGAGTTTCTTTGATTGAAGCTGTTATAAACCTGCACATAATTGGTGTCGGATTTTTAATGCAACTATAGAAGATGTACCTGCTCTGTCCATGTTTCTATATAAAGCCTCCAAAAATATAATACAACTCTCTAAAATAGATCGAAACAGAGAAGGGTATATCAACCAAAGTACGCACGAAGAATTCAACGAAAACTTCTTTTTAAAGACTTCAGATAACTGAATCTGGCAACCACCCAAAACTGAAAAAAGTTAGGACAGCTCTTACAAAGTCAATCGAATCAAAAAATATACATCAACATGATTCAACCAAAAAGAACATAAATTGTCTATGGCTACTATTGTTTCGTGATATGTACTCGAAGATTCAGTTCAGATGGATGAGATTTTAGACAAATTTAAACATTTAACAGTCCATATTAAATTCAAAGTACATAAACCTGTACATATTTGTAAAAGTTATATGAAACGGTAATTACTGCGCAAAATTAACTGAAATCTAAATTTACATGCTGTTTTGAGATAAATTAATGGTTTGGACAGTATTTAACCACCATTTTTTTGAAAACCCTCTCTATTTTTCCACTTTTTCCGAATCTTTTTCTTAAATGGCCTAAAATTAGACAGGGTTTACTGTATATATTTCAAAAATGCAAATAAATGTGTGTATACTATTTTCTAATGAATATGGTAAATTTGATATTCGTGGTCTTAAACTCGATATTTTATGTATGATAAATATTTTGCAATGTTTGGTTGTAAAATAGTTTTGTTTTTCTGTTAATTTTACATATGTGGGAAAAAGTTGATATCTGAAAATATAAAAAAATTGTTAAATCGTCGTTAGTGGATCTAAATTTTAGAGATTTCTGATTTATANGAACATAAATTGTCTATGGCTACTATTGTTTCGTGATATGTACTCGAAGATTCAGTTCAGATGGATCAGATTTTAGACAAATTTAAACATTTAATAGTTCATATTAAATTCAAAGTACATAAACCTGTACATATTTGTAAAAGTTATATGAAACGGTAATTACTGCGCAAAATTAACTGAAATCTAAATTTACATGCTGTTTTGAGATAAATTAATGGTTTGGACAGTATTTAACCACCATTTTTTTGAAAACCCTCTCTATTTTTCCACTTTTTCCGAATCTTTTTCTTAAATGGCCTAAAATTAGACAGGGTTTACTGTATATATTTCAAAAATGCAAATAAATGTGTGTTAAAGGTAGTGATATATCAAAACAGTTTTTGAGCTTAAAAACTAAAGGAAAATGGTAACATAAACGAGTTGGTCACACGATACAACCAATATTGTTTCTTCACCAATTTCGATTTGGTTAATAAAGAGTGTTGGATATGCAAAAATAAAAAAAGGGTTATCATTATTTTACTGAGATGTTGTTAAAAAATTTCTATGAGATATTAGGCATGCACCCACTAAAATCTCGTTTAATCGGCTCATAATTCTCTCGAATCGAAGATTAAATTTTGTGGTTAAGTTTATAGAAAGGCATGTCTATCTTTAAATTCATTGTGGGTGAGATTTATGTCAGATTTGACTAATTAAAAAAGTTGCTTTTTTCAACAAAAGATGAAATAGATTATAAAATCATAGGAGATCTTTTCTACAGTGTTATAAATTTTTGACACTACAGATAATTTAGTACCATGAACCACTGTTCCCCATTTCTCTAAACCATACCTTCTATTTTACGAAACAGACTTCTGAAAGGTTTATAAAATGTTTATATATTAATTCATTTCGAAAAGTACCGTGAATATACGACACCAATAGCATATCGTTCATCTTGACTGATCTTGTTTGGTTTTCGCTGAATTTTTCATTTTCTTATTTTATCATATTTCAAAAGATATTTTTCTCCTCCAGATGACAGATGAATCGTTTTGGTGGCTATTGCAGATAAATAAACATAATCATCGATTGCACCACTGATTGTATACATTTTAAAATATCATAGTTCAGACAGTTAATGACAACTATAAAAGGAATCAAAGATCGATGAATTTTATTGACTACTGGTCAGCCAAGCATCGGCTGTTGCATAATAGCATCGAAGTATTTTAAACAGTCAAATTTTATTTCAAAACAACTGCATGTTACGTGGATTAAAATATCATTCATACAAAGGAACCAGAACCAAACGATAATATCTATTAACTTATTAACAAACTCAAGAATACCTTTTTAAAATTATCAGATGTGGTAAAACTAGTTCGTTGAAAGAAAGGGTCTATTATTGAGGATTTAGGATGTTACAAAGGAACGCTTCTGCGCTAGAAGAAGAAAAAAGTAATGCTGAAAATCGCTTATCTAAGAAATGCATCCGAAATTATTTCTATACTCATAAAATATTATCAATAAAACATCAAAATCTTATCTCCCATTCCGCGCCCCTTGTATTGACTACTAGAAGAAAGCAAAAAAATTATTTAAACCTCAGAACTAGGCCACTGCTTTTGTGTGGAACATAGAAAAAGTTGCCAGAAGTGCCCTATCGTCTAGTTTTTACGCTAACGTACCCATCATAATTTCAACCTGTGTCTAAGCATGGACATTGGCTCTACATTTCAGGTTTAAAATGACTGACAAGAAATTCATTAGCTTTTGGTGGGATAATCTGGTCCAGTAAAGAAAAATGATCTTCATTTAATCGGTTAAAAATCTGGCATTTTACAGTCAATTTAAAAAATGTCCCTATTGTTTATTTTGAATAATTCTTTGAATTATGACTGACACTACTGCCTTGTTCAGAATTTGAGAAAAACCAACCACTCTCAATCTCTTTTTCTCAGATAGAATAAAAGAATGTCTTTCATATTTACCAGACAAGAATTCGTTAATTCATTATCTAGTAGCAAAACCAAATACAATGAGGATCATTATCAGGTCTGTAGATGGATCAATTCAAAAACAAAAATTAATAATCATAAAAGAGAAAGGAAAATATCAGCAGATAAATACCTTGTAGATTCAATAAATAAGTGATTACATCATTGAGAAACAATTTTTTAAAAGACATGATCATTTGTAAATTTCCGAAAAGTGACTCACTATGCAGGGTAGACTCTAATTTTCTATCTAATCATAGACATCTAATGCCTTCTAATCTGTAATCCGGTGTTCCTGGAACTGTTCAATTCAAATCACTATCAAGGAATCAAGTATAGTCATAAATATGTTTACATATATAGTAGAAATCATAATAGAATGTTTCAATCTATTGCAAAAAGCAAAAGCTATATGATATACCTAAATTAAAGTAGTCAATGATCATAATCAACATACTCTTTCGAAAGGGTCCAAAAAGACTCTAAACCATTATTTTTACAACTATATTTTTACAGATTTATGATGATTAAAAATGACACAAAGGAACAATAACAAATATTAACTCAGAATTTCAAACTTGAGAGCAACGATATTAGATTAAGAGTTCGTTGTGTATGCTCGAAGACGGTCGTATTAAATCTCTCACGCAGTTTAAAGAGAATTCGATCAGTTTTCAGAATACAATAGTATGGATCTGTTTGTCTCAGCCACGTATTATCATTAAGCTGGTGGTTTAGTTGAGAGTTTTTCTAGACATTGAAAGGCGTAAATAATCCAGTTAAAAAATGTACAATTTCTCCAAGAAAATCGACAAAAACTCAATTTTATGGGGAATTTACCATCCAAAAATATATTAAGAAGAAACATGGGTTGTTTGACATATAATTTGAGCTGTCCATTTACAAAGTAGTGCTAAAAATGTCACAAAATTAATTTTTCTATATTGGGTACAGAAAAGGAGCCAGAAGAGATTCAAATAATACTTAAGAAATTTTCGAGACAAAATTAATTTAGTATTTCTACTAGTTTAGAATCAGGAAATATGTTTGTCGAAGGATAACATCAAAAACAGTCTAACAAATTGCATCTTTTTAAATGAATCAACTTAATGAGTTCGTTCCCAAAAATACTAGTAACCACAATCGAAATGTCAGATAGAGAGAAACGACTGTAGACCATATTTAAGCACCTTTGATTATTTTTATCTTGATTCAACTGATACATCATCTACGAAATCACTTTTTAATCAAGAAGCTCAACAATATTACACAAACATATGAACTGAATGAATGATCTTTTTCGGGAGGCAGGATTAAGATTCTAAAGTCGTAAATTATCGAACTATATTTGAAACTCTACTAAATAAATAAACGTGGGAATATCTATCATATTTTAATCTTTAAAAAAGAGGGATGATCAAAATTTGAAGACTACTTAGTGATCTATAATCACAAAAAAACATAAAAAATATGTATCCTCAATTAAACTTTTATATAAGATATACGAGACAAAAAAGATATCCTCTGAAAACTATAGAACTATTGGAGAACTTGGCTTATACACACCACACACGGCACACAAAGCATTTAATTGTTCATTAAATCAAGATTTAGGGACCTTAATAATCAATGAATATGTTGATACGAGTGAGTAATGTATAATTACAGAATTAGCCGTGATAATACAAAATATCTTTATTTAACTTGATTTTGCTCTTTGGAAATAAAATATTATGACTATATTATAAGTAATACCGATGAGAGAACAAAATTTATTAATCTGGAGGAACCTCGATATCATTACTCAAGCCAACCGAAACGTGAAAATGTATATTTAAGCATTTTTTAGTTAATCAAAATGCCATATGTAACTTTTGGCCCAGACGATTGAGTATTTCTCATCCAATATATCAGAATATCTTTCGATTCATCCAATTCCCTTTGGGAGATACCTGATATAATTGAATTATCACATTTTGAAGCCTACTAGAACATTTTTAAGAATAAGAATATTATCAATACTTTTGCACAATTGATGTAAGAATGATTCCATCAGTTAGTGTTGAATATAGGAACGGGTTTTGATCCAGATTTAAATTATTTAGGAAAATGTGAAAAAATCCCCGACCCTTGACTTGGATTCACCAAATGAATGTCATTGCCATGAAACTACGTTTCGATTAATTGAAAACAAGTTATTAATGTTTAAAAAGAAATATAAAGCTTTGAATCTCCATAATTCTTGATGCGCAAAATCAAAAACAGGAGACAAGGAAACCCAAAAATATTGCTTAGTGACTGTTTTCTAAGAGTATCAATATTCATTCAGGATTATGCCCTGTCTAAGCCATAATATGAAAAAGTAAATTGTATAAATAAACATGATATATTTCGTTTATGTATTATGAACGGATGATGAAGAGTGTCCCCAAAACTTTAACCACATTAATCATAGAGATGCGATCGTGAATAATTAGGAGAAACATGATTCTTAAAATGAAATATTTCTTGACATCACGCCCAACTAGTCCCACCTATCTCTTAGAGCCTTTTGAATTCCTTGATTTACAGTCAGTCATGCATTAATGGATTAGCGATCCCTTGACTTGTATTTTACATTTTGTAGCTGTTAAATGGCACCAAACTCAAACATTCAGAATAAAAACATAGAGCTATGTACAAAATTGTTTTCTCCAAATCGATACCTAATTTTGCAAGATTTCATATGGCTCATTCGAGTCACTATTAAAATATCAACATACCTTTCTGAGGGAAAATGTTCTACCAGTGACAAGACGTTATAGAATAAAAAGACGCCTGCCAATGAAGAGAATGCTCCAGAGATCCTCAGACCATCCTCTAAAAGGACCCATACACGAAACCCGATGAAAACCATACTTAATGATAAAACACTGTTATAAACGATTAAGAATAAAGTAAATCGTCTGAGTTTTTTGGTATAGCTTCTCTTTTCACGATATTCATGTATAATGTCTTTTGTTGAGGTGACCATGGTGAGAAGGGTCAAGAATCTCATCATAAAGACATATAGTTTGTCTCTTGAAATGAAAAGACTGGTCAAAAAGGATAATGAGGCAAAGATAAGTTGTAGAGCATAAAAGACGACAGGGTCATCCTCAAAATTGAAAAATTTGGTTATGAGAAATATATTGCTGATCTGAAATGGCATAAAATCATAAATCAAAGCCGATAATTTGAAACCTCATGATTAAAAATAATTTTTGAATATATTTATGAGATCATTCGATAGCAAATATAGTCTGTCCTGGTGCAAATATACGTTAAGTATCGACAGATCTCGTTTTCAAAATCCGATATATCCACCGTAATTCGTTTAATTACACCAAACATATGAAATAGACAGTATTTTCTGGTGAGTATTACTGAGATGTCAATCCAAACATACTAATGTTCATGTAATATGTTTTTTACACCCTTTATGACCATCGTTAAACATAATAAAAATAGAACTAATTGTTCTCAGAGTTAAGACATGTATCATTCTGAATACTGAGAATTCGGACAATATCCGTACGTTTCCTTTAGTTCATTCGTCCTCTCAGTCGGTTAATCTGTAGACGTTCGCCACATTCAGAGGGGTAGATTATGTAAGAATATTTTTAGAAGTCTAAATTTATGCTTTTTGATACGATACGAGGCAATGCCCCCAAAATCTCACAGTCATTTTTAGCGATTCCTAAATATAATTTGTTTTTTAACTCAAAAACGGTGAGAATCATGCCATCTATCACTGACTGCTGTATTCTGTGAATAAGACATTTTTTCAAACATATTAGCGTTGATTGATTTAAGGGGTTGCTTAGTGGGACTTATAGATACTCAATTTGTGAATGATCATTTTGTCATGGTGTGTTCATTTTCATCAATTTGAAAAACAAGATATTCATGATTCGTCCCACTTTTTAAACTAGGATCAGCTTGTACATATTATCATATTCTAAATAATTTTATCAATCTGTGTGATCTCTCTCAGATTTCATATGAATTACAGAATGTTATTTGATTTGAACTAAAATATACCGGATGTTTTAGACAGTGATAGATAAATCAATGTGTTATGACGTCACAGTAAACACATAATGAATTTTCTACAGAACTTGATTGGAGTTGTAAATACGAGATACCGCAGCACACCAACCTTCTTAGAATAAACTTGTTTGTGCTTAATGTAGGAATATTTAATTTTGGAACCAACTTGATATATGATGAAAAATAACGAATAACCAAAAAAATAGAAAATAAAAATTTGTTTGCCAAAATGATATCTCACAGAAACAGCGTTAAGTTAATCTATGTAATAATTCCCAAGTTCTTAACATACAGGAATGAAATAGAGAGCTATTGTCATATTTATCACCCATCTACATTATTTGAATTTTATCTTAGCTGTAGAAACGAACTGCTGGATTGGCTCCGATGAGGAAATTAAATTTATCCATTAATTATTAGCAGTCATTATTTTTTTGATCTCATACTACTTTCTAGGATAGATGAAATATTTGCTGAAAATTGACTTACACTGCAGCCATGTAGCCATTTGTATGGAGTGATGTTACATGACTCAAAAATCATGGATGGTTCACAGTTCTGTTCCGGAAATGGCTGTTTGAATAAATCAAAACCTCTATTACATGATCTAACTGCAGCAAAGATTTTCTGACGTCTCTACGAACTTTGGCATATGATATGAGCTCCCCTCTTCCAAAATTGAGGAATTTGTTATCATTGATACCAAATGTCAAAATGACTCTGTTTTTAGGCATTTCATGGTTCAAAAAAGAGCCGATAATTTAGCGGCTGAGTAACGGCTTGCTTTTTATGCTCCAAAAATAGGTAATTTAACTACATATTAATATTTCTCAGAAAATCATTTCCGATATAGCGAGACACTTGTCGCAGTCTTGATTTTTGCCGGGCATTTACCACTCTAGCAGTTAGATTTCCATTGATTAAGTTTTTGTGGGTGTCAAATCTCCTGTATACGAGTACTGAGGTAAACATAGATGGCTGGTTATGTTGGAAAATTTTAAATTCTATCTATTTCACGTAGGTTCAAAAAATACGACTGTTGTAATCAGATAACACATTTTACTCGTTAAAAATTTAACAAAGCTTCGACTATTAATCACCATAATATTACTAAGAGATTGCTTTCGCTTCATATATATCCCAACATATGGCGTCAACCAAAATGTCGAGTGTGCGCCTTTAAAAAAGGAAAGTCATGATAAAACATTATGCAAGTTCTTCCAGACATCAATATTGTGGATTTAAAATGAATGAGAACTGAGTTTCAGAAATTTTTTGTTTTGGTAATCCCCTATTTATGTCACTTTAAATGTTTACATGTAAATGAAATTTGAGTATAAACCCAAAAATAACTCGCGATAAAAGAAAATTGAAACGGCAGATCCTATAATCCAGAAGAAGCATCAAATGCAATTGATGCCATAATAATTTTCAATAAGTCATATTAATTTGCCGATGCTTGATTCAAGAAATAATGGTGATGAATGTCCTAGTTAAGTAGATCACGTGAATGGATCTATCACTTATCATACAAGAATAACCCTAATTTCTAATCTAATTGTAATACGAGGCCAATCTCTTCAAATATTAACATGTAGTAAATAATCGAAGTTTACAAGCCGCCAAAGAATGTTCCCTGAACAATGAATGTCTGTGATTCTGTTTCCCCTTTTTCGAAATATATTTCTTTAACTCATATATTGATGATAAACTAAAATAGGAATTTCAAATGGATAATGTAGTCTTTCTAAAGTGATAGTTTAAACTATGATAAACGCCTTTTCATTCGTTGTTAGTATTGAATAAAACTGTTCCCATAAATTTATTAGTGAAATATAAACATCAATATTTTTTGGAATTAATTCTAGAATATCTAACATTATTTTTTGACCACAAATATATCTACAAATAGATTCTCCCCATCGTACAGATGATTTTACTTCGAATAATATTTGTCGGTGAAACTCGTTAAAGTTCTTATTGTTATATGATCATGAATATTAGCCATTGTATAAAAATTATACCCTGAAAACATTTTGGCGGCTAATACATCTAAATGTATACGAAATAACAAAATGTTATTTAAAGATGATGTCACATACTTCGCAGCGTGTTTCTCAGACAACGATGCCGAGCAATCATGTAATCCGATATAACCTCCACCTGGGGAATAGAATCAATTTATTGCAATGAACAAAATGGCTTTCGGTAAAATACGCGAATATGGAGGATACCATATGTTTTGAATTTATTTCAAATTTATACCTGGCATATCTCAAGATAATGACTCATAAATGTGCTAATGAAGCAAAGTCTGGCAGTATTCACCAACTTTGAAAGTAATTTATGTTATCGTCCACTTTACTGCTATATTAAAAGCTAGTGCGAATAAAAATAATCTCCGATCCTACCTGAAACGAAAACAATTATTATGCCAATTATAATCATAAAATATTTTAGTTTGCAGGCCATGATTATCTCGGAGATATGCCTGAATTCAAAAAAGATATTAACAACAAACATGGGCGATTGAAATTCTTCTCTTAGAATATGATACATGGATCACTTTTGTTTCTAATATACTCTATGACACTTGAATGACCGCCAACTAATATTCTTTCAAATACTCTCATTTATGACGTCACCATCGTCTGTCTAAAAATGGAAAATTTTTTCAACTAATTCGTTGCTGGTTCTAATTTGCGGATTGCCATTTGATGAAAAATCTCAGCAGAAAACTCTGATATCAAAGTAAAATTGCTAAGAGCAAAATATTTAAACATAATCGTAGTTTATCTGGTCATAATTTTTATGTTCAATCTCTTAATGACACCTCAAAACCTGTATTAAATGATATGCATAACATCACAGAGAGTAAAAACTGGTCAGCCACATCAAGTTATTAAACAATAGACCCCCAATTATGTCTCATAAACTATCACAAATTATACCCATATTTACGTACTTGTCTAGATGCTTGCATCCAATCTAAAACATATAAATAATCAATAAAAAAAGGGGACAATTTCGCAAAAACATCCTTTATACTTGAATAAGGCATTCTTTGTTGGTGATAGAGAATATGATTTCGATGGCTGAGAATATCTGGGACAAGAATATAATGAATCAAGTCATTCGTCTATCCATATCAAGCCTTGAAATAAAACGACTTGAAAATAAAGAGGCCGAGGATAACGAGTACCTGCATGTACGAACTAGTGGTAGAGTTTCACAAATGGCAATTTAATTCGATCTATAATTTTTCTTATGTGTCACACCATTAAATCCAGAGAAGTAAATCTTGAAATTTGCCACATATGATAATATTAAAGGCTTAAGACAGATATTCCGATGGACAAACAACTACTTATGATTAATATATCCGTTGACAAATAATCCCACAACATAAGACAGACATATATCAGCAAATTGATTAACTGGAGACTAGAAATTAGATTCCAGCCATATCATTTCAGTTGAATCTAATCTATAATATTTACCTGACCATTGACCCCATCGCCTCGATGTGTAACTAACAGAAGATTCTAGGAGAATACAAAACTTTTAATATATTTATATCCATGAATGAATGTGAACCAGTTAGATCAAAATCATAGCTACTACTCAGATGATCTTTCATTTTAACATTTAGCTGATTGACCGATTTTTAAAACGTAAATAGAACCCATCTTATTTTGATGGAGCCCTGAGATTTAATATATGTATATATGCTTTTAAGATCTAATTCCCCTTTGGATTATTCAAACAACTGTTGGATATATCGGCCATTTCATATGTGAGATACATTATAATCATTCGAATATTCAGCCAGTTTGAGAAATAATTATCCTCACCGTATAGCTTATTTTCCATGTTATATGAATGATTATTTTGCACAAATGATCATGGGGAATACACATTAAAATTATCTAAACGCATGTGACTTTTATCACAACAGATACTTGGTCTCGATCAATTTGTGTTGAAAAACACCCTGGAGAGTGATGGTTACCGATTTAGAACTAGAAAATATATAATAGGCCACGAGGCTCTAGATTTGTTGATGTCTTCAACTCACCAACTATCACAAACATTTCATGTGTTTAGGCACTCTAAGCTTCTGTATTAACAAGAAATAAAGAATTAATTTCATGCATTGGAAAAGACTCTTTCACCGGAAAATTTTATCAGAAACATACAATGAGCTCATTTTGAATGACAAAAAACTGGAAATTAAGCCAGGATGATACAATCACATATATATAATAGTTACGATTTATGCCGAATATTGGTCCCTCAAGATCGGATGGTTGGTAGCGTATCTGATACAGGAGCAGCATTTACTGAGTTGTATATTCGGAAAGATTTAAACACCTTATTAGCACATTATTTTTAAATGAATAGTTAATTATTAATAATTATGTCCAAATGATGGATATCCCACAGTTGAAAAAAACAACGCCTTTATTTACCAAATAGAAACACAAAAGAAAAATTTAGATTCAAAGACAGATTTCCTACTTATCTGTGAGTAGAAAATAGGATGGGTGGCTGAAAAATGTATTATAAAATTATTAACAGATGAAGACGGTTTGTTTCTTGATACCACCCGAGTATGCTATTAAACAAAAATTACATGGATGAGGATTAATTTCGTTCAGTAACGAAATAGCGTATAAGTTCCGATTTAATCCACTTATTTTATTCTCTTTTTTAATTAAATAGATTCTGAAAAATTTCGGATTAGAAAATTGAATATTGATTTTACTATTAGCCGTCGAATTCGATCAATTTCATCATATATCTGTGTCAAAAACTTATACCCAGTGTACGTTATCAATCAATCAATTTATTTAATTTTTCCTTATTCGCTCAACTGGCCCCGCTCAAATTTGCACATCTTTATGTATATGAAGCTGTATGTTATCTCGCAATATATCTACTATGCAGTGTACATTTTTCAAAAAAAGAAACATTATTTAATGTATTCGATTAAAAGTAAAACAAAGTGAGAAACATCGTAGGTGCCGTGAGTTTGCCATCAAATATCAGTGTGTTTTTGAAGGCTCAGAGAAAAACAGCTACTACACATTCCTAAAAAATATTAAAAACGAAATGAATGCAACATATCGTTTTATGTGTTTAATCAAAAGAAATGCCGGCAAACAAATAAAATTTATGATTTTTTCTTAATTTGCGTATTAAAAGACAACTTATTTCCGACGATTAGCGATGCTTCAAACGTCTTCTTTTTCTTCACTAATTGAAATGTATAGTTACCGAGGAATTAACGGAAATATGTTAATATTTACTCTCACCAACCAGCCAGATAGGCTAGAAACTACTCCGTGCTACTCAAGAGGAAATAATGGTAGAGTAGATTCAAATTAAAATGTATGATATGATCGTTATTCGGTTTGCAAATATCCCTCATCATACGATGTTTAACAAACAAAAGTATATTTTTGCCAAATGTGGTTTATGTGCACACATTCAAATGTTCTACAGTATTTCGTAATTCAACAAATGATCCAAGTTAAAAAACATCTTACGATTTTGTTTGAATAAACATACATTTGGTTACAACGAAACGACGCTAAAAAGTCAACGCAGGCGTTAAATTCACACAAATATATTAAATGAATATGTGATTTATACTGTTGTCGGTCCTTGTTTTGTTTACCTTACCAGTTAGAATGAAGGTGATTGTTGATACAGACGTTGGGATCGATGATGCCCTCTCCATCACATTCCTTTCAGCATGTAAAGATGTTGAGATTGTGGCAATCACTCTGGTTCCTGGAAATGCTCAAATGGAAGTTATTTATCCCAATATCGAAAAAATCATGACTTTTATAAACGAAAAATCCATCCCGATCTACCTAGGGGGTCGCTTCAATTTTCTGGGTATTTAAGATAATTATAATTGGAAGGTTAATCGAAAGCGATGGATATTTTGGCCCAAACGCACTTGGAGAGATCGAGCTACCGAAACAAGAAGTGTCAGTGAACAGAGATATGAGTTCTGTTGAAGCCTTAATCCATTACTCTAAAAAATATCCCAAGCAAATTCACGGTGTATTTATTGGCCCCTTGACGAATCTGGCATTAGCCTTTTTAATCGATAACGAATTTCCATCTAGGTTGGCATCAATTAACATCATGGGAGGTGACCGATCAGATAAGGTATATTTGATTAACGAGTAGACATTGAAAAATGCGACAGAGTTTGCTGAATTTAATGCCTGGTGTGATCCGCCTGCGTTTGTTATTCTCAAGGAGTGTATTTCAAAAATAAACATACCGATAACAATCGTGGATTGGGAAACCTGTTGGACTACACACCTGCCGTTTTCACTTGTTGAAAGCATCAAAAATCTTAATCTTCAAAAATCGAAAAAGAATAAACATATCGATTTTTTCGATATTTTCTACGATAAGACCAATAAATATATTCAAAGAAGCTATTACGAATCGGGGATTTTGGCAACGGATCTTTATGTTGCAGTCGGTTTGATAAATCGTTCCATCTTTAAAACGATCAAAAAAGTAAACATTACAAATGTTGATATATCAGGCGAGCGTATAGGTCACGTTGATTTTGAAGAGCATCCTAATGGAAGTCTGGATCTAGTTTATGAAGTCGATACTGAACTAATGGCAAAACTGATATTTAACACAATCGCAGGCGTTGACCAATATTGAGTGAACCGTTTTTATCATTATTTTTACAGAATATTTCAATAAATTATTTCAAATCATCATTTTTTTGTGATTAGAATGCCATTAGAAAAGCTAAGTTCTCTGGGTTCCACAATTGAGGAAAACAGCGCACAAAGGCCCAAATTTTAATTTACAATGTGTGAGAGTTGTCTGGGTTGGATTACCCATTGATATTCAAAAGAAAATTAACAACAAGAAAGAAATAGTTTCCCCTGTCTCACTATCCGAGGTTGATTCCTACCTGAAATGTACCAGAATGTTGTAAGTTCCATTTTAATCATATTTTTCTATATTTTTGTGGCAAAGGGCTCTAAATTGAGTAAATATTCTTATCGTTAGAACTGTGATAATACTTTTCATGATAATTACTTGAGGAGTATATATGGGAGTGAACTGGACCTTATGTCTAAGATAGGTGGTTGTTATGATCAAACTATTTAAAACCTAGAGGAAAAATTACAGACGCATAATCTCAAGCTGAGGTCATTAGTAATTGATCCTCCCTTACCAGATCAGGGATAATTCGAATAGATCATTTTTTGGTAGATTCTTGCAGAATATTTAAATTTTTGATGACTACAACTCTTGTTTCACTGGTCTCTCAATTTGGGAAATCAAGTTAAATAACTTTAGGAATGATCCTATTCATGATATTCTATTCCTTTTACCTTTAACGTTATGGACGTGCAAAAAGAATTAATTGAGAAACTGTCTCAATTTTTTATTAGATGATAATTAGACCAACAGAATAGTCAACTTCAAGATAATCTTAGGGTGACGATCATTAAGGATGGCTGATTTTAAGACTTAAACATTTCCTTGTGTGTATGTAACATCATGGTGCTGATGATCTGCGGTCTCGAAGATTTTCGAGTTCAGAAAATCTAACTAGTAAATTGTGAAGTTACAAAATCAAAAGGGGTGTTAAAATATGCCATTTTTGTAAATACAGTAAAATCTCGTTATTATACTAGCTATCGTGACTGATAATGAGTAGCATAGTAACGAGGGTTTGTAAAAACAGCTTTATTTTCTCAAGTTACCTATCAGTCCAAAGCTCACAAGAATCGTCGGCTCGAGCATTTTTTGGCGGATCACGTTAATGTCGTTGTCTAACCCATCGTACACTTATGTCACATAAGTCTTCCCACTTCTCTGTAGCATGAACTTCCTCATCGAAACGACTTCCTCCTCGACAATTATATCGTCATCTTCGCTTTCTCACTGCTCTTCACTGAACAGCATCTCCTCCGCAATGTCCTCCGGTGTTAAAGACCCAGCAGTCGCAAGCGATTGTCGGCTACGAGAAAGTCAGACAGCTCAATCTCTCCGTTCTCATGCATCTTTTCCTCTGCTGGAAGAGCATCTCAGATCTCATGCAGCTCCGCTTCCTGTGCCTCAGAGTGGATCTCATTATCGATGAACTTGGCATTCGCGAACAAGTTCCTGATCATCTTTTGTTGACATGCTCCCAAGCACGCCTTTCGACATGTAGAGCGTCAAGCAGCGTGATTATGAACACCTTTCCCTCATCCATGGCCA
>JWZT01005319.1:178612-194183 GCA_000827895.1 Thelohanellus kitauei
GTCACAAAATAATGATTAAGACCATTTTTTCTCTTTATGAATGCAATCTTGTGTTTCATTTCTAAAAGAAAGACGATTACAAAGCCTAATTTGACAGTTTATGATGCCAACTTCTTGCAATAAACTATTGCCACAATACAACGGCATATATCACAACAAGACTGCACTTGATGGATCCTAGAATAAAAAATATTTGCTTCGCGAGCCTTGCAAATAGAAAAGTTTAAATTTACTTTGTCATAAAAATTATTTATGAAACCTAAAAACAGTTTTTTAATCCATTTTTTATTTAAATTATTTGACTTTTTGATTGAGCCCTGAGGCATGTTTGGTCGAGAATAGGTGTATCACAGGAGTCAAAGGGCCTATTGATTTCGGACATTAGATAACAGTTATTCAGGGAATGCTAGTTTTTTATGAAATCAATTTAAAATAGAATTTAAGAAAAATTTATAGCTTAAGCGTTGATATATTCAGATATTTTCTAAATAAGCTCGTGAGAACTGTCTAACTAATTTTGTTAGTGTTCTATGGTTAAAAAGATAAATATTACAGCGATCGAATCTGAGAATATCTATGTTAATCAATTTGTCTACGAGAGAAACATTCAGAGCAGTTGAACCAAGTGACCAATATTCGGTGTGTTTGTAAATGATAAAACTTTGAGGTGCAAATATATATTAAATCGTTAGTTCCAAGAGTGTGATTACGTTATTGGTATCGTTAAGCTATAGGCAGAGGAACAAAAAATAAGTGATTATCTGTTATGAATCTCGCACTAACCAACTGTAAAAAAACTCAGGGTAATGATATGAGTTGACACAGTATAGAACAGGAGTATGTGAACAGCTGATTTATCATGTTTCCAATAACATGGATTAGGAAATGTACTGGTAGAAAGTCAAATATTTACATCGCTGAAACCAATAGAAATAAAATACACCATGAAAATATAGAATATATCGTTATTTATAGAAAAGTTATAGAGAGAATGCGACCATAAGATATTGCGCATTCTCAGAAAATATGATTGAGTTACATAAAATATAACATACCGGCTCTTTAAGGAAATCCAAAGATGTTGAAGTCAAAGCTATGATGAGGAGCATAGCAACGAAGATGGTGCAAGAAAGTACTTTGCCGAACATCATCAAGCAACTTTGATGGGTGTTGAAACAGTTCGCAACTCCCCCCTCAAATAGTAATGGTTTCCCGGTGAAATGTCTACCCGAATGTCTAGACTATCTGTCGTTAGAGTAATGATACAACGTCCAACAAAGATAATATAGGAAAGAGTGCCAAGGAAAGATGTCTACTTTTTGAATTTGATACAATAACATCGAACAATATATCCCAGATGTCTGCCTTACAGGTCAACAATGGAAACTGATTTTCCTTGGCCCACTATTATATTTAATATCTGATTCGAAAATTTGTTTTTATTAATATTTTTTTCTAATGACGCAGTTTAACGCCGTTTTTCTGACTAGGTAATCAAGATAGTCGTTTTTCCAATGGGCGTGGAGCAAATATTATATAATAATTTTAAGGCAAATTTATAACACTCCGATTCGTAACCAGATCCGAAATAAACATGACGAGAAAGCATTAAAATTAATTCTTTACCACAACTGGCCGAAAACGGTGGCCAAGAGTTTTATTTCACCGTGGAATAATCATTGTCATTTTAACAATTCCATCAAACTGATCTTGTTAAGTTTAATAAGTACAAACCATCATTCTATAAATTCAAAGGCCTGTAAATAACGTCTTCTTTTGGTTCTTGAAACTTCGTTTGTTAATGTCAACCTGTTAGCGTACACCGAGGCGAATTAAACATTTTGTTGTTCTCATTTCCTAGTTCCTGTCATGATGCATATAAATGTTTTCTCGACCTCTTGTAATCTCTAAAATACGGTGCCGATTTTGATCGTATAGATTCCCGTTGAATCTCCAAGTTTTGCACAGACAATTTTGTTTAATCCCACAACGAAACCCATGAAAATTTATCTTTTGTTTTGAGTTAAACTTGGTTTTATACTGATGTGTTAATATTGTGGTTATCCCCCACTACCATCATTCCATTTCTTTATTCGCAATTCTGTTAAACTATTGGGATATGTTCTCAAATACTGTGATAAATAATGATCAGGGCAGAACGCAACTATTTGTTCAATCCAAAATTTCAGCTATTGTATTTATATATTAGGATTTTTGAATATTAATGACTATTCTGTTAGTGAGGCTTTGTTTAATATCAAATGATTATTGAACATATTAACTCCATGCATTTTTGAAATTGGCCCTCCAAACCATAAGGCTCGAGTCCTTGAATATATTTCAATTTTTTTTTAACTCAGAGGAGATTTATGAATCAAGCAAAAGAAATTTTGTACAAAGGATGTGGCATTTGTATTTTGTAAACATTTATCCTCCAAATTAATTTTTGATGTTCCTGAATGTTCTGTTATCTTGTATCAATGGTGGAAAATTTAGCCTCGGGAAAATTTTCATGTTTTATTTACACTCTTTTAAGCATGTTCCACTAAAGAATCTATCGGCTAGAATTTATATCGCTGAGCTTCCTCTTTTTACATTAAATTATTTTTTCAAATTGTTCTTTACATTGCAAATAACGAACCGAAAAATAATATATCTTCTCAGTCCATTGAAATGTCTCAAATGTTATTCATCTACAAAAAT
This sequence comes from Thelohanellus kitauei, assembly GCA_000827895.1. NCBI lineage: Eukaryota > Metazoa > Cnidaria > Myxozoa > Bivalvulida > Myxobolidae > Thelohanellus > Thelohanellus kitauei. The sequence continues at coordinate 181,316 of JWZT01005319.1, forward strand.
ACAGGATACTTTAGTTGCTAGAATTGATGTAAAGAAAATAAAGGATTGGTTTTTACTGTTGAAGGTTGAATCAAATGGCAAAAATTCGGATATATCGGAGATTATCTCTGTAATCTCATCAACTAATACAATTCTGTGATTATTTATGTTTACATCTCCTACCCCCAAGCTTATATCATGCTGAACAAACTGAAAAAAAAACGACAGCTAGACATACCTATGATGACTTTGATGCCCTGAATAACTTTCAAATGTTTCTAAAATGAGTGCTCGAATTCATAAAATTCTCAGATTGTGGTTTTATGGATAGTTGTTATGTAACTATGCTAAGTTTGTATTTAAATATTTGGTTTTGTTTATGATACAGGGTAAAACTGGATTTTGGTCGTCAACTGACGACATTTTATGGATTCCTCTCGTATTCAAAAAATTTCCCGCTTTCTTAAACAATAATGATATAAAGATAAAGAAAATTCATATAAAATTAAAATCGAATACGATCAAAAGTAGAATCAGATTTATATTCAAACAACCAGCCATCATATTTTATCACCAAATACGATATTCTTTTTTATGCAGAAATGCGCACATTCAGACTTAAACATATTTATCATTAAATATATTCATTCTGCATTTCGTTAACCAAAAAAATGGTAAAATTAATTTTTTGTTATCGTCTAAAGTATCACGTCTCATCAGTAGCTAGGCCTCAGTTATAACTACCTTCTGTTAAAGGATACTTTGTGGAATTGTTTAACTTTGGAATTTCTATTATAATTTAAAAAATAATTTTTTAAAATGAACTAAATAACAATTCAAATTTTGAGGCGTTGCATAATTTTTGCAATATTTCCATGTCAAATCAAATAAAATAAACATTCAATGATTATATCCATGTCCGTAGGATAACGAGTGATTTTTTTTACATTTTCTATCTTATTTGGTACAGAAATGTCGTTTGTTAAACCAATATCAAAATATAAGATGTGTAAATTTGAAATGATACACATACATCGACAGACCCATCAATACAGCTTACAAATCTATTCACAGAATTCAGAGTATGCGTAATCGTTACTATTGGATTTAACTTGACATACACATCAAAATTTGATAAAAATCATTATAATAATCACAAATATCTAATCACTACATTGTATTAAGTCGTATATTAGTAAGTTAAACTGCTCAAATTTAAAGTTACCGTCGTTTTCACATACCGTTATATTTATATTCAAGGCAGTTTTTTTGAATGTTCATACTTAAATAGATGATATATCATTCATGAGAATCAAATATGAACGTCAATCATTAAGTATAAAACGATTTAAAAGGCTCTTGTAATCTACTATAGATGCTTATGATCTGCTTATTACTTAGAAAATGTACCTGTCATCAAAATATTCAAATAATAGTGTTAATAGGTTATTTCGGGTGTCGATTCATTAATCACAAACGTATTTTAAAATTATTAATCTTACAACTATACCCATTTTTGTAAACAACAAAATCATATATCATAAATTCTGAAAGAATGGGCACTTTGTCCCAAAATATCCCCTGCCTCACTTACAACCGTTTGTACAAGAGACTTAGTCGACATTGATTTTATTATTCGGCAGTACGATAATTCACGAGTCCAAAGAGTGATAATTATTCATGAATACGCATGTACCCCATAGGGATGTTTGATCAAATGCATATGTTACCTTGACTTGCTTCTATTGAAAAAACTATTTACATCTATTCATTACTTTTTAAAGAAAAAGCCGTTCGGTTGCGAATAAGAAGAGAGAAAACAAAGCGAGTCATATTGAATGTAAATCTTTATGCAGATCATTATGTTTCGGAATATTTGATTCATATATTTTTATATATTTTATATACTGATTGCTGCACAAGAGTTAAGATTCTTTTTCTACCCATTTTTTCAAATATAAAAATTTATTATTTACTTATGTTTGGTATATTGACTAATCCCATCAAGAATCTTGAAGCAGTTCTTATCCGACATTGAATTTAAAGCGTGTTTCTATTCTGAATTTTTGATCTATTTTTGTTTTATAGACACGGTAGCATGTAACGAATATTTTAAACCTGCGCAAACATACCCAAGAACATTCAGTAAGCGAGCTATCCCGTTTACTTCGACAATTTTAGCGAAACACAAATCAAGAAGAGACACTAATTTTCCAACTCATTATATAAAGACGTCATAATTTTTATTGTCATGTCATGAAATTCCTCAATATTATTGGTTGTTTTGAAGGTTTGGGCTAGATTAAGTTCCAATAGATGCCCTTGAAAAACTGAGACATTTAAATTATTGAGTTCTATCCTCTTGCGTGATTTTTGAAGGGGCGATTTTCTAGCTTTTTTTCACCGAAAACATCTAATCTGATGCACCAGTTCTCACTATGTTTTGCTACCCATTCGTGCGTTTCAGTGGTTGATATGTGATTCAAAATAACTTTTTTTTAATCCACCAGAATATTATAAATTATTTACACTAATTCTTTTTAAAAATATCCATCATACCGAACTTTTAATGAACTAATTACTTTTTACTAGCGTGGTAGTTTATCGAGTTGTATCATTGATAAGAAATTAATTATTCCTACCTCGATTTTTTTAAAAATTTTCTGACATTACACTTATATATTCCCTAAAAATAGGCATCGTTTATTTTCTGGTTGAAGTGGCCGTATTATACATAGCTCAGGTGAGAAATCGTCTTGATTTAACCATGATAATACATGAGTTAATCTCTGGTAAGCACTAATTTCCATTGGCTGATGCTCTACGAGATTCATATTTTTGAAATTATCGAGAATGGCTTATAACCAGTTTGAAAATTGGTCTTTCCGTGTAGCTGCAGATAGACGGAAAGAGTGGTGAAAAATTGAATATTAAAAAAGTAGGGTAGTGGAATATTTTATCGGTATATCGCGTGCAAGGCAATGATTATTTCAAAGAACCAGTCAATTGTAGTACTAAATTGATTGTCGTCGAAGAATTCGCCTTTCGCTCATGACCGTATACGAGGACCAGTAGAAATTCGCCACAACACTTTTTTATGTTCGCACTAAATTCAAAATGAAAACAATAATGTTATTAAATATTAAAAAATATTCCCGCTGTGGACGTCTTGATACAAATAAAGTAGAGTTTCTGACCCTTCCTTCTCAATCACTTTGTGTGATTTCCGTTGATGCTTTAGTTAGAACCTCGAATAATTCTCATTATCGAACATTTTGATTGATCTCTTGACTATTGTTTCCATTTAGAAAAATGAAACTCAATTGGGTTTAATGGGCGGGAGGGTTTGAGAGTATGAATATGATATTATGCCCTCTTGTTTGCAAAAATGAATATACCTGACACGATTGGTGAAATCTTATTTTATCAATTAAAAATTGGTTTAGCATTCCATTAGTGATGTTCTGAGATTTTATTAGTTAAAAAATAATGAAACTTTCGGTGTTATACGTCCCCAATTCATGTTTGTCGTGGATAATGTGACTGAGAGACATGGTAGCACAAATATTTAAATATCTGCCACTCCAGTTCTAAGATGATAATTTGAGCCCTTTGAGTACTTGAACTTCTTCCGTATGATCTTATTCTGTGTAGATTAAACCACGTTTATTCTATATAAATGATTTTCGCTAATAAAACATCTCGAAATACTTTTCAAAGTATAGCGGAGCTTTACGAAAACGTTCCTCTATGTCAACCAGACCATTTCTCGCATGAGGGACGAATCGATCTTATTTGTAAATAATGTTGTTCGATTTTATTCCTCAAGAAATGGTTCTGCGAGACAATTATAAATGAAATTCATCGATAAGTTTTGCTTGATTTCATTAAATATCAAAATCTGATGTTCTTACAGTTACTAACCAATTGTTTGTTTATTAACATCTATAATTTGAAATTTCGATATACTCGACATTTAAATCACTTCAAAATGCCTGTTTCTCAATATCGTTTAATTATCATTTACAACACTCGCTGGTTTATTGAAAAATCAGGGGCAGACGTGGCCACATAGATCGGCACATAAGAAATTTCTTCTAAGCGAACGAACGCTGATTTGGCACTATAGGTCTAGTGAGCAGAGGCACAGCGATATATATTGGACAGATGAGGTCTTGCATTGTCAAAGTATGTGTGCGCATATTTGAATCTATTCGGGCCGACATTGAGATGGATTATCGCACGTGGACAACATCAAAAATAGGGTCGATATAAACTCCTTACACTTATACCTGCGCAGATTTGATCACTAAAGATTTAGAAATAAAAAGATAAATTTCAACCCTTTTATTTTATCTGAGTATATACGATATCAGATTTTAAATTTTTAGTTAATATAAATACGAACATGTTAATTAAAAATTATATCATCATTGTTAGCTGTTTAGCATGACAAAAGGCAAAGATGTTGATTTATCACAGATATCAATATATAGATTATTACAGGTATAAACATCACTATTTATGATTATTTCTGGCTCTAACAACAATCTGGTGTAATTAAATGAAATTTTAATGTTTAAAATGATGGATTTCGATCCGTAAAGTAATACGTGTAAAAGAGGATCAGCTCATTTGTTTATAAATCATTTCTATGCATCTAATAAAGCCAAAATAGCCTTTAACGAAAGTATTATGACATTAAAAATGACAAATATCGATATTGAAGAAAAGAATTAGATCTGTATGATTTTTAATGCCCTCAAACGTCAATAAATACAAAAGCAGAGTTTAANAATTTTTCATTTCTGATTCTATTATTTGCGAATGATTCATTCTAATGTTCAGGCATTGGCAAAATTTGAATTTCATTTTCTACGATACTCTTTGTATTACCACCTTTTAGAATTCCTAGATATAATGAAAATATTACAAATATTTCTCAACGTCAATGCAATTTAAAACGATTGAATCTGAATTTATTGTATTGATATTTAAAATCATCTATATCATCGATGACATTTTGATACTTATCTAATATAGAAACAAGTTTTCGTATTTTGGCATATCTTTCAAGTAAATGCTAAAGCTGTGTAAATTTTAACGCCAAGATTGTTGATTTCCGTCATTCATGAATTATTTTCAAAAAATATTAATATAAGTAATTATGTATTTTTCATTGCTTTGTTGAATACATTTTGGAAATGTCAATACATGTCGAAAGATAAATGTTCAACAAAATTATAGATAAAACTGATGACTATATATTTATTTTGTTGGAATTAGATAAAATGTTCATACTATATTATTTCAAATAAAAAGATATTTTATTAAATCAGCTGTTGTATAAAAATAAACACATAATTCTACAGTAAACCATGTCTAATTTTCAAAAACTATCGGATAGGTTTTTTGAAAAGCTGAAAAATATACTAGATCATTAAATTATGGTTTTTAACGCAGCTCAAATCCTTATTTATCCAAAATATCATAATAATTTAGAACTTGGTTTGTTTTTCGACATTAAACCGTTTTTCAATGCTTACGAAAAAAATATGTTCGGTTTTCTCTCTTTTGTCATTCAAATGTACTTATAAATGTTTTCAATTGTTTTAAATATCACTCAGAGGAACTAAATGATGCATTATAAATTTAGAAACAATATTAACCATCAAAAAATTCTGTTCTATTGTTAAAACCATACTGATTTTCATTTATTTTGATTTGTTTGAAAGCGTAAAAGCTGTTTTAATATTGTACATTATTTGATAGATATTTAGAACCTTTTGACTGCAGACTATCTAGGTGTTTTGAATTAAGGTTTTTCATTGTATTTGAGTTGATAGGCCTTTATCAGTTTCGGTCTATTTTAGGTAGCTTTCTGATATTTTTGGATCTTTTTGAAACAAAGATGGATTAACAGATCTATCTATTTATAGCTGCATATAATTTGTGAAACAAATAATGTGAAGCTTTATAATTGCATCCATTAAACATATCGATAATTATTTCTCTTCTTTGATGTAGTGCTAGTGTTTGATTTGTATTTCATCAATTATGATGAGCATTACAAGTGAAATGAAAACGAAAATTAAGAAATGTTTGCCAAAGTCCGATTTCAAGGTGTAGTTGTAACTGAAAAATAGACAGGGTCGAAAATTAGACATGAATTACTTTATTTTATAATCCAGAAATTTAGAAACAAATATCACGATACAAACAGGATAAAAACATAAAAAAAATCAATCTCATTTTCAATTAATAATCAGATTATCCAATAAATTCCAAACATAAAAACATCTATCAAAATGAAGCAAAACTATGATTTTTCATTTATAAGAGAACATGTTTTCGCAGTAAGTAAACCATATATCTTATGATTGTGTGATTGAAACGAGACTAAACGATTTCGGATGAAAATTATAAGCGAAATAATGAAATGTTTGCAAAAGCGTATTTTAGAATATGTAAAGGTGGTATAATAAATGTTATATATTACCTGATGTATTGCTTTATTCGATTGACTAAATATGCAAAACACGGATTTTATAATTTAGTCATAGATTCAAACCATTTGGATTAATATATAAAGTGACATAAGTACAAAAAAACAAATAAAATCATCGTATAACGATTTTTAGATAATTTATTTCAGATAGAGAAGATAGACAGATTGACACGTGTTTGAAACTATCTATCAACAAAATTAAACATGACATTCGTTGATAGTCGTCTGAGTTTGGAACTATATCTCGTTAAAACAGTAACGTTTAATCCCGAATTAGTTTCTAGAACAAATTATCAATGTCTGAAAACATGACACTTAGATTTACATGAATTATATAATGACAGCATAATGATAGGAGTATAATCACTCAATTACTGATATTCCTGTTCTCATGAATTCATTTTAACTAATTAATTGAATAGCCAGGGTTGATATATTAAACGATAATTGTTAGTAATTGATAACTACCTATATATGAACGGTTTAGACCTCATCTCGTTTTTACAATTTCTAATTTTTAGATCTGCGTGACATCATTCTTGTAATAAAATATAAAAAATAAAGGGTGTTTGTTTAAAATAAATTAGTTTAATTTATTAATGGGATTAATAAACAAATTATTACAAAGAATTCATATTTAAGTACTGTCAGACCATGAAAAATTTATAAAATTCTTTGAATGTAGAGAATAAATTCCTTTATGAAACATTTAAAATTAAATTTTCGACAGGAAAGTTATGATATTTTATTTATAAACAATTTCAATGCATAAAATATGAATGTTTTCATTTTAACTGATGTGTTTTGAAAAAATCAACAACAAATGTTGATATTTAAGTCTCTTTAATTAGATCGGTAAGCATGTCAATTCAGTTTAAGATTCCAAATAAACATCTTCCGATAAAATTGAATATTATTGTTCATTCTTTGCTGTTTGAGTTGCTCGTTTTCTTTTTATTTCCAATATTTTTCTTACGAAAAATATGTGAAATAAACCAGATCATGAAAAATAGGAGAATCTGATTTGACAAGCCGAACCTCTCTAAAATCATGAAAAATATGAAAGTATCAATATACTCATACTTATAACCATGGAATACATATTATAAAGCAGTGAGATTTACAATAACCTACAATTTAGATTATTTGGATGTTCATAATTCTTTAATTTCATCTGCAGCATGCTTTCTTCTGATGAGGTCGACAAATGCAAAGAAGAGCTTCATGGAAATTAAATACTTCATTGTGGATAATGTTATGCTTGTATTTTTCCATGTTTATCTTTCTTGCTGTTGAATGTGGCATCACGAATGGAGATAAATAGGAAGAAGAGATTCGGGATACCGAAACACGCTATAAACGTTTCTACAATGGTGTATAGATGCTAGTTAAAAACGAAAATGGACATGCGTGTTTCTTGACAGAATTTCATTCGAATAAATACATGAATGATACGAGTCTGGTAGCTATTGGCCTTTAAAACGTAATTCAAGACTAATAAAAATTTTAAAGTTAAAGTAAATTTCGGTATAAGTCAACAATATATTACCATTATGCTCTCACAATTTAAATTAAAACGAATGAAGTAATTGCATCAAAGCCTTTCTTGATCTTGATTAATTTGATCAAGAATCTGAAATGAATGAGCACATCGCGAAAAAGTGAAAATAAATGACTTAATTTCAGAATTTTTTATGTTTTTAAATTGAACTTTTTATCATATCATGTTCGAAGAATCATAAAATATATACTGTTTAGGCATCTAGTATTGTTTTTTCAGTCAATGATTAAATATAAATATCGTCAATTCAAATAAAGAGTAAAAAAATCATTGTTGTAACTCGATTTCCTATGTGTGAATAGAAATGTTTGTTTTATCTTTTCATAATAATTAAAGAAGATAACTCGTTAATCTAAATGAATAGATAGGATGAGTATTTGCTAACGCATATTTGATGAAAAGAGCCATGGTTATTGTAGCATGTGTTATCTTTTAAACATGCGCTAGATTAGAAAAGATTATAAAGCAGTACTCTTTGAATGTTGTTACCTACATTGGCGACGAGAGTCATTTTGGAACCAAATGGAAGAAACTAACACCAACATCAAATCTTATATTTTCGAACCGTTAGAGGAAACAAAGGATGATTTCAACATTTATCTAGAAAGGTTTGAGTTTGCTGCTTCAATCAATGTTATGACCCTGTGAGTGTAGCCAAGCAAAAACTAACCTCAATAAGCATATCATGAGCTCAAAAGGAGCCAGGCATTACCGTTTTATCATGAGAGGTTAGCTGGCAACACACCGAGCGAATTAACCTACAAGGATGTGGTTGATAATATGTCGAGGAAGTACGGCAAGCACCATAATACAGTGTATGAACGATTCAAGTTAACGCTCATGTAAAGACGAGCTAATCAATCTTTGAAGTATTTGGAATCAAACCTAAGGGAAGGGGCTGTGTATTGCGAATTTGATGCCACCCATGAGCTGTGAATACGCGATTAATTCATAATGTGTGGAAAATGAAAAGTCTTTACAACAAGACTCGTTAAAACTTTTCTCCAGCAAATATTCTACGGCTGACGACGTTATTCGACATGATGAGATTGCCCTCAACTCTATGAAAGATGCCGAGAATATCTTCACAAAGACTAAACATAAGAACGAGAAAAGCTATCAAAACCAGGTCTTGTTAGTTTCAAGTAAGAGTACTAAACAGGAGATAACGAATAACATGGATACAGATAGGGAAGGCTTGCTTTACTAAAGGTTGAAACATGAAAATCAAGGATATTACCCTGAAAAAGATAAAGAGAGTCTCGCGTATTAGTGCATTTACATTTTACTAGAGCTTGTTTGAAATCAAGAATAATAGCTATCGCAGATATAAATAATCAACATAGATTATCAGAATATTCTGAGTTTGCTCAGCATAACAATATAGTTACCCATTTAAAATCCCACATAAATAATTACATAACCGGCGTAACCATCAATTGACGAAAAATAACAATGAGTATGGATACGGGTGCACAGGTTTCATGCACAGGCGAGGATACTTGGACAGAAATTAGGTGTCCGAAATTCGATCAAACCTTAAATCGGAAAGCCAAAACCATCCAAACAATTGAAAATTTTGGTACAAAGAAAGTTAACGTTTCGTTTCTTCGCAAATCGCTTTCCTTGATGTATTTGTCCCAAAAAAATCGATGATATTCCAATTTTTGGCAGGAACTGGGTGAGCATTTTTAATATCACACTTACTACTATCACGTGGGAACCCCTTGAATGGAGAAAGTAGCATATTCAACGAATACATAGATGTATTTACACCAATTAAACCAGGAATCAAAAACCATCTGGAAAATATTATCCTCAAGAATTATGCAAAAGATGTCCTTCAAAAATCCAGACCGATTCCATTCAAATTAAAACCGCGTGTTGAGAACTTATTAAAAAGTCTAATCGAAGAGGATTTCAGAGAGAGTAGATTCTACGAACGAGGAAAATTCATGGGGTGTCTCATTGTATGTATGAAGACACATGATGGCAGTATCAGAAAATGTTGAAATTTTCGTATCACAATAAATAATCCTCGACCCTTCCCTCTGCCACCCATAATGAAAATTAAATATGATCAGAGGTCGCAATAGATTTACAGAGCTCAATCTCATATATACATACCTGCCACTAGCTGTATATGAGAAGTCTACAAGATTATTAGTTATCAAAACGCCGGGTGGTTTCTTTCTCTACTAGCACCTACCGCTTGGAGTTTCTTCTGCTCCAGCAATATTCCAAGCTACGACGGCAAAGATTCTTATCCGGATACCTAATACCGCCTTTTACTTCGACAACATAATTGTCACAGGACGTAATGATGAGCTGCATGAAAATATTCTTGGAAAACTTCATAACAACTCAGACAGAGTAACGTAACATCAAGTAAGGAAAAGTTCCTATTTTTTAATTAAAAAATGGAGTATTTAGGACATCTTATTCAAAAAATAGAATTCGCTCTTTAACTGACAAAATAGATACGTTAAAAGAAATACCACCTTCTAGCAACAAAACTGAAGTACAATCGTTCCAGGGGTCAATATCATTTTACTCTCACTACACACATAGATTATATGAGCTATGTTAACCCCTCTATTAATTAACATTAAAAAAGCAAATTGATATGGAATGAATCGCATGGAAGGATATATGAAGATATAAAAGCAGACGGTCTTCTAATTGTTTGCTGGCGATTTCGAGGATTCACGGGAAATCCATATTTTCTCGACGCCTCAAATATATAAGCCGGTGCAGTTTTGGTGCAACCAGGAACCCATAATCGCAATTACCCAGTGTTATGTGCGTCCACAACCCTAAATACAAGCGAAAATAATCACTCTGTGACGAAAACAGAGGCTCTATCATTAATATTTGCCATGAAGAAGTTTAACCAATATTTGTTCTGTCGTGGTTTATAAATGTTTTCGAACTGTAAACGTCTGAAGATAATTCTAAGTCATAGAAGTGGGTTATCAACAGCAGCTTCAAGACGAATAGCTCAATGGTACATTTCATAATCTGTTATGATCAATCTATTCATTATAAGAAAGCCGAGGAAAATAAATGTGCAGACACGTTGTCAAGATTGTAAATAGAAGACTCAACGGTATTTAATCTTTCTTTTGTCATCAATTAAGTCACGTAATCATTTAATCTTAGCAAAAAGTTTTGCGAATCGCCACGACTAAACATTTTTGTTCTGGGTTAAGTTGTCAAATATCTTAAATAAGTTGGCCAGATCAGAAAAATATCGATGTCTCTACACTCATACCATGAAAAACGTTTTAATATTTCTTACGATTATAGAATTTTAGAAATGAACGATCGAATCATCATACCACCAGCACTCAGACAAGAGTTAGACTATTTGCACATGGAAATCTGGCGATTGAAGCGAATTTATAATTTTCGAGGTAAATGATATGGTTTCCAGAATGGGTGAAGATATCTAACTACATGTCAAAATCTGTGAAAGTTGTCAAAGAAATGTTTGAAATATTGCTGAGACTCCGACCGAACATTTTATATTCCCATACATGCGATGGGATTACATGAAATTCGATTTTGTAGAGTCTCCGTGTCGCGATATGTGGTTATTAATTAGTGACGCGTTTAACAAGTGGTTTGAAGGGATTCCTATTGGAAAACCAACATCTATAAATGGCGTAACTCGTTAAAAAATGTCTTTCAAAGATTGGCATTCGTTGAGTAGACTTAAGGAAAACGGCCCACAATTCACGTCTCATGAATTTACTCTCTTCTGTAATGATCAAGGCATCAAGCATGTCCTCACAACTCCTAACTACTCATGTTCTAACAGCACGGCTGTGAGATCAATTCGACATATTAAAAAAAATAGAGTCAAATTAGCGGCGTGGACAAAGACAATGGTTATACACTGCCGTATTCTGGCACAGAAAAAGAACCCAAAAGTCAACTGGAAAATCGCCAGCAGAATTGATGTTTTGTCTTAAACTTCGAATGCCGATTGAAATTCTAAAATATAGTGTTGATAAGCTACATGATTCGGTTTTTGATCAAAGGCGGTTCTACGACAAAGTACGAAACTGCCACGAATTTCAACCAGATGATGATGTTTGGGTCAAGAATGAGCGTTTTCCTTCGTTTAGACTTCGTTCGATACTTACAAAAGACATAATAACTATCAAATAAAGTTCGCAGCCAAGACATGGTTCGGTGCACCGACAAAATAGCGAGCCGACAAAATAGCGATATTAACAAACTGTGAACAGCCGAGTGACTGTATCGACCTGGGAACATGCTGTACATATACAGGGTTTCCGTTGATTATCACACCTGTTCCATCCATTATCACAGACCTTCCGTTTCATTTCGCACATCAGTAAAATTCTGTTTTGATATGTTTACTGTAGTTTGACGTTACAAATTTTGACTTTCCAGGAAATGTGCATTCTTTTTATAACAAATCTTTAAACACCATGTAAACTTTTTTGACAAAACCCGCATATTTTTGGAGGCAAAAAATCATAGGCCCATCTAAAAACGCCTGCGCGAAATCTGAACTCCATTTTGGTTATTTCTATTTATTTCAGGATACTAATTGGTGTATTTTTTAAAACAGTATTTGGTTGGAATAAATTTTCACTACCCTTAGAAATGGGAACACCGTTTTCAATGAACATAAAATTAAATTTTTGACACAAGTCAATTTCGGGGGCATAAAACAATACCGCGAAATTTACACGCTTGCGCTAACTTTTGCATTACTTTGATAATTTACGTTTATTTCATTATTTAGGTTTTGATGTCGCGAAACAGTGGTTGACATTCATAAA
>JWZT01005319.1:196501-208304 GCA_000827895.1 Thelohanellus kitauei
TTTTTTTATTACACAATAAACATTTCATAATCTAAGCATTTTTTAAAACAGATTTTACGAGTTAGACCTTAATATAGGCAGATAAATGAAAGATATGAAATAAAATATTTATTACTTTTCTTACCATTAACGTTTCTCAAGGTGAATGGATGGAGAAAACAATTTTTATTGAGATTGATGACATTTAAACTTTAATTACATTTTGAATATATCAAGCATTATATTTGAAATAAAAAGCTTTGGCCATTTAAATAGTCCTTTAAGCCGTGTCTTCAATACAACTCAACATAGAATTTTCTTGTCAAGTCTCTCATAGGTCCAATGGCGGCAGTAGAACGCTCTTCGCCAAAATGTCACACCTGAATTTGTGCTAAAATTACACATTAAAAATTTTATCATATTTTTCATGAATATCCAAGTTTGGCTGCCAAAAATATTAACATTCCAAAAACCGCCCTCATTAATCTATATATGTCTTGAGCGTTAATTCATTTTGATATACCGCGAGTCGCTACAGCGCTGTGCGCTAAAACGTCGCACCTTGATTTTTACTAAAATCATAAATATAATTCTTTAGCATATTTTTCATAGTTATTCATGTGTTCGGCCAAAAATAATCACGCTAAACATTCCGCCCATATTATTCTCTACATGGCTAGCGCACTAAAGATTTATGATATTAGGTAGGTTCTCTTTAACGCTCGAAGCCAAAACGTAACATACCGTCGTAAAAACTCTAATCGATAACAATTATTCTCCTTAATGACAAAAAAAAACAATCAGACCAGCAATCGTAACCTAACTACTGGCACTTGTCTTGATCGTTTCTTGTGAGTCCAAGAAGCGGCTTCAAAAGTAATATTCTTATTTCTGGAAAACGATGTCAATTTATTTGTCATAAATTTAGATATCTTTATTAATTTTTGATGTTTTTATTTCTTATTACATCTTGATAGTCACCTTGACCATCCTAATGTCATTTAAAGTTAAATCTAGCTCATTTATTCATATTTTTGAAAATCTTTTGGGCCATTGGATATAACAAGTAGTACAGCAACCCAATTACTTTCAGTTTTATCGTGGCGACCGAAACCGATAAAAATTTCAGACATCTGTGTATGTAATACAACTAACTCTAAGAGATTAAAATTTTGAATTATTGTTTTTCCATATTTATAAACTTAAAAGCTCATTAAGTGATAATCTAATCTGAAAATGTTGGGTTATGGGGGTAAACCATCTCTTCTGCAATCTTTTACGAATATCAGCCTTGAGAATTACTACAAATGTTGAAGTAACCTGCCTGTTTCATATCTTATAAAAATCTGTAAGTTCACATAGTTATAGGCTGTTAATAATGATAAAAGCTATGTTCAACGTCTCCCATTAAACGACTATCATAATTCTTTTGTCCGATAAACCGTATTCAAACGTCTTCTATGTTACCAATAAGAAATATTTAACAAATAAATGTTTAAATGCAAATTTAATAAATATTTCTGTTAAGAATTAATTTATATTTGTGTCGACTTTTTGATAGACATCCTAGATAAATGCAAACAAATCTTTGTATCATGTCCAAAAGTCAAACGATTATCTTTAGAACTTTGTACATTTCTACCCACTTTCGTGGTAACTATCGTTAATGTAACAGACTTATAATCTGCCTTTTTTCTGGCAGGTATTTCTGCAAGATACATATATTCAGTTATATCACGATTCAAGGTTACTATCGTAAATCTAACCGACACAATGTCTGAATCTTATCAGCCAGACATCTACCTTGATTACCAGTACTATATAAAGGGTGTGTCGAGAACTGTTTCAGACATTCTTAAAAGTTGTTTGATGTTGTACTGCCAAGTAATTTCGGGTAAAATCTAGGTTTCTTTGGTTATGGTGATAGCTTGGACCTCATGCTATTGTGACCCTCTGAACGAGCCGGTATTTTAGATGTTATATTTTTTATTTTCTGCAATTTATGATACCTTACCGTGGTATGATCTACGTTACTCATTGGAAAGTAAAATGATATTTTTGAGACCTATTCGTGTTTTTTGTATTTCTCGAACGTACGTATTTGAACGTAACACCATGGACTTATGAATCAGCATTGGTGGGACTTAGTTTATATAATTTAATATATACCACCATTCTCTTGGGGGTCATACTCACATCTGCAACTATTTTTGAAACAAGAAGATGATGGGAAATTCTTAATAGATCAACATTCATTTCCTATTTGATTATGTGAGCGATACCAAGGCGATATTCACTCCAAAGGAAGAAATTATTCGACAGATTTACAGATCTACTAAGATAACCCTACTATCCATTATCAGTATTGATAATATTTTATTTCAATGAGGCTAAGTCTTCTGTCTGATGGAAAATCTCTTAACAGAGATGGTTCAGTAATCGATTCCTGGTAGAAACATCTTATCTACAGCAAAATGAATATTAACATTTTTTTGACAATTCGTACGAATGGTATATGAATTTTTTTAATTGAGCTAATGTTTGACTTTTTATTTTCATATTCGACTCAAATACAAGCTGATTGGTTAAACACCATGATCATTTTAATCGTTTTACATCGTTAGAAAAAATATGGTTTTTCTATTTAATACAAATATTAAATTTAAAAATTATCGAGAAGATATCGCTTAATTTGACATATATTCATGCATTTTTTCCTAATATGTAGAGTAAATACTATGTAGTGGATTATTTTTTGCGCAGATACCTTTCTCGACACCCTTCGTCGGTTACTAGGGGTTATTGGAGAAATGCCACCTCAGATTTCGACGAAAAATCAATTAAATGTTTCTTCCAGATATCAGGTATTCATAAATAATATCTAGATTCTGTTAGAATGATGGAAAGTACTGGTGTACACTTTAACTGTTGTGATAGCTTGAAACCACACGTACCTTTGGATCCGGAAAATATAGCAGTACAAAGGCTACCTGAGCCCTCAGCACGATTCTTAATATGCGTTATGAATGCATATGAAATTTGCCGTGTCATAAGGTCAACTGACTTGCGTTCAAGATCATCACGGTTTTTCAGAAGGTATATATTTATTACTTGAAATTAGACGATCAAACTTCGACATTTCTCGATTCGCTGAAGACTAATAAACCTAATAGATCGCTTGTGCGTTATGCATAGATCAAAATATGTGATCAATTTTGTTTTTCTTAAACCAAATACATCTTAACTGTTTCAATCAAATTGTTTTCTTACAATCTGGAACAATAAAATTGTCACAGGATGTTGATGAGGTTTCGAAAATATCTCTACATAAAGTGCCGCACAATAAAATTCGAATTAGGGCAGAAACGCAGTACTTTCCACATCATTTATTAGATTTTAAAGATAAGACGTGGAATTCTGAAATTTAACATGGGTCGTTTATATGTTTTTCTGTTATACACCTGAATGTTTCAACTCTACACGATTGTAGATATATATTAAATTTGTGTGGCTTGATAAATTCCATGGATTCTCTAATGGGGTTCTATATCTTTGTTTCATTTTATTGGCGACAGGATTTTACAGGACATTTCCATGGAGTAAACACATTTCTATTGGGTTAAGAAATCCAAATATAGGTTTGAAGATATACATCATTATTCATCCCGAAAGGTAGATGATTTCATTAAAACAGATCAGATTTTTATTTAAAATAAAATTTTTTGAATATTCGTACCAATGTTCCCTTTCAACGCTCTTTGGCCAAAACGCGTTGATTCGTGAATCCAAATCTCGCAGTCGTTCAGTGAAATCTGAGCAGAGGCTTCTTCTCGAAATGAAAGAGCATAATCTTATCCAGAATTGCCATCTTGATGGGAACACTCTATTAGCCATAATTTCGAAAGCGTCAACTCAGATGTAAAGGAACGACTGCGAGGGTTAGATTTGCGAATCAACGCGTTTCGCATGAAGAGCGTTGTAATGAAACATTTTAATTAATTTCCAAATAATTTTACTTTTAAAAAAATCTGTTTATTTAAGGAAATCATCGACCTTTCTGGATAAAAAAGGATGTAATGCAGTAAAATTTTTGAACGTGCGAAGATCTTTGCCAATCCAAATGCAATAATATGGCAATTCAGAATGAACCAAATCGTGTCATGCCCGAAAATCGGTCATTCGGAATGAAAGATGGTGTAATATTGTGGTCTGTCCAATACATTTTTCCTACACCTTAAAATTGAGGCAAAGCCACTTTAAATCATCTCATACAGAAAATGGAACAGCGCTTTGGAACTCTATTGGCACAACGATGGAGTTTGTTACTCCCAACAATTGAGTAATCTTCTTCAGTGACGTGGAGTTTTACATTTACACGTGTCTAATAGAAAAACATATCACCGCCTAATTTGAATTACCCGAATTCAACGTATGTTCTTCGAAATTTAAATATTGTTCTGGTAAAGAACAGCGTATTTGCCCGATTTAGAACTTTATTGCATGGAATCGAAATCAATTTCATAACCCTGTATCCCGTTAAGGTCATCACTTCATTCTGTTTAATTACATTGTTTTCCCCTCGTCTCTTATTAAAAATTATGTTACGAATGACTCATCGCACAATTTCTAGAGAAAATATGGTTTGGAGCTGACTAATAGGGCCGGTTCTTTTAAATAAGAACAAATGAGTTCAATATAGAGGCCTCTCGTTTCAAAAACAATTTCAATAAAATAAAAAATATTATTTTGATATCGTTTGGTACAAAATAGTGTTGATTCTACGATCCATACATTGTAATATTTTTTAAATATTGGCAAGACTGGAAGAAATAGTTGATTTCGATATGTAGGAATCACAAAAGCCAAATTAGGCTATGATGTGTATCATATTTGCAGAATTGCATCTCTATTTAATTCAGAATGGTAGAATAGGGTGACAGAATACTATTTCCTTTCTCCTCAATTCTCACATGATTTATCACTCTTGAATCATGAAATATTACATGAAATATTTCAAATATCTAAGTTTTATTTCACAAATTTGCAAGAACTTGCTGAATAAATCC
Organism: Thelohanellus kitauei; assembly: GCA_000827895.1. Taxonomy (NCBI): domain Eukaryota; kingdom Metazoa; phylum Cnidaria; class Myxozoa; order Bivalvulida; family Myxobolidae; genus Thelohanellus; species Thelohanellus kitauei. The sequence goes on from JWZT01005319.1 coordinate 201,547, forward strand.
AATGTATTGTATAATTGAGACAGAGCTAAAACCAGAAAACCTGTGCGTCTTTCTCATTCAATTTTTCTGATATGAATTAGCAGAAAATTCAAATGGTCTTGCAATTAATTTTAAATTGTATTTCAACCGATGATATCGGCTCTGACACGTAATAAAATCAAATATATATGAAATAGTTTTTGGGTAATATTTTACTAAAGTCCGAATCCCATCGGGCTGAATGTATTCGAAATGGGAGATGATAATATTTTTTTTGTACGTTTTAATGTATATGCAATTTATAAAATTTTTGATATGTCAAAAATGCAAACAACCTAATTCAAATACATATGATGGATTTCAGAATTAACATGTTATCCGCCCAAACCGTTAATCAAAGTTCATTTTTAATTTATGTTAAAATAATTTTTAAAACCTAATGCCTATTTTTTGATTTGAAGTTTTTCAATTTTCTAATATTGGATTTTTGATTAAGTCCTTTAGTCAAAAAATGATGTAATCTGTTTATTTTTGCATACGACTGTTTACATTTCTTCCATTGAACTTGTGAATGTATTTATTTACATAAAAAGATTGCCAAAAATACATAACTTACTTGGATTTACTCAATAAATTTGGTTTAACTTTTATGAAACACGTTAATATGTATAAGGGACACCACGCCCTAGATTATTGATCTTAGTTAACTACATTTTAAACGAAATTATTAACTATACGCAGACTTAAATTGATAAAAATTGTCATTCACTAACCATCTAAAATAAAAACATTGTGAATTAAGTGCTGCACAAATCGAGGGATAGGTACATATACAATTGATATAGTATAATTTCGAAATGATGTTTATTCAAACCTTTCATTTTTGACAAATCGATAAATCATCCAGTTGTTTTGTCCGAGATTTTAATATTTATCATCTCGATTTCTTCTGAAATTTTGCTGGAATTACTGTATTTTACCATAAAAATACTCTTTTTTCTGAAAGAATAGAAACTTATTTATAGTGAAAAAATAAATTAAGCAATTACATAATTGATCAACTGCAAATACTCATTTGACATATGGGTAGATATGGCCATAAATTCGCGACTATTCCATTCAATATCTCTTCTTGGGAGTGGCGACATTTTTTTATAAAATTTGTTGGAATTATCTTCTGTCTGTAAATAGAGGACATGTGAAATATATTGGACTATTAATTTAAATGAAAATATTTTGACAAGCCGAGATATCTAAGCATTGGGTTGATCCAACGATATTAATAAAACGATTGTTTTAAACAAACCACACATTGAAGTACCAATCATATGACAATACAATTGATGGCGTAGACATTCCTATGCCCTGAGAGAGTTCAACATCGAAAATGCTGCTCCAGTGAATCGAAGAATTTGAGGTTGATTGTTTAGCTATTGGGCGTATAATACGATCATATCTATCGGAGTGCATAGGGGTTCTTTGCCGTTTATTCTATCTAAAGTGAACATTTTATGTTGACTGTGGTACCATTAGATTCGAAGTAAATTTAGTTAAGAAATTTACCCAGATACATTTTAATAAACACTCACAGAAACTAAAAATCTTTGGAAATGAAAACGATGTCATTTAGTTTGGAGGTTAAGTTTTACAAAAAGATAATTTTTATAATAAACATCACATGATTATGTTTTGAATTAAATATATATATATTCGCATGTTGTCTAAAAAGCGACTAGGACACTTGATATTGTTTATAAAAATAACACTCAAAAAATGTGAGCAGCTCAACATTGGATTGTGGAAATCGGAAAGCATTTAAATTTGATTATGAGACCCATTTTCGGAATCTACGAAGATGAAGCTTTTAGGTTGTTAACAGGCTGATTACTTTATTTTCAAACAAAATTACAAAATTGAAAGTTTCTAACGAAGCTCCCTGAATTTAATCCAACCTGGTGAATTTTATACTATTATTCATCAGACTAAAACATTTTAAAGAAAAAACAAATATATCTTGAGGAATTTACAATTTTATGAATCGTCTTAATATTTGTAATTAACTAAAAACAAAAACGTGTATGACCATTATCGTCACAAGAAAATATCCTTCTAAATCATATTTGATACGAACATTGAAAGCATTAAAATTAAATTGATTTAAACAAATAGTAGGCGTAGAATTTTTGAGTATAAATCATCAAGTGGGGGAAAATAATGATTATTTCGTAATCCAAGAATTCTTAACACTAGAGTGTCTGGCCACCTGTATCCCGCTAGGTGTTGGGAAGTCATCTTTAACTCCTAGATATTTTTCAGAAAGCTATTTATCAGGAATGCATTTAAAACCCTTCAAACGTAAATATACTAACATATACCATAGTTTTAACTCGTTGATTTTAAAAATTTGTAAATTTATTTACAAACAAACTTCAAGAATTCGCTTTTTCCTGAATTGATCATCTATTAAAATGTTAATGAATCAACATTGTTTAATCATACATCTGTATATCCGTCAGAATCTTTAAATTTTTACTTTTAAACTTGTTGTTGTTTTTAGAATGTATCCTGAATAGAAATATAAAATCATACATAAATAAATGGAAAAAATGTGAAAGCATCACAGATTTTGTATCCAACACAGAGATTACAGAAGTATTTGTTTGTATCTGTTATCGATGTGATTCTCATTCGAAATGTGAATTTTGTAATTCACATTTAATACAAATTATATTGTGACACGTTAATGCAAACGCTCGAAAAATAAATATCGTATAAATTCGGAAATTCGGGAAGATACCTTATATAAAATATATAGATCTCAGGAAATTCAGCTGTTATTTTGAATGAAGATTCGCAAACAGGAAATGATATTGCCTTGAGTGGTTTGAATGTTAGTATATTTTATCTCAAGAACTCGACCTTCACGAAAGGGTAATGAAAATAAAAACCCTCTTCAAACTTTGAAGCTTCAATAATTTTTGATAAATGCAGCATAAATCTTTTTTTAAGAATCCACGTATCCAAAAATAATCTAACTTCTTTTGCAAGGGATTTAATCAGCTATTTTCATCGTTTAAATATAAATACGTGTCATACATTTTGTAAATTATTTTAATAGGAAATAGAAAAGGAACCTTTTTGCAGTAAAAACGTCATTGCATAAGTTTTTACTCAACGATAAATGACCGTTTAATGATTGGTGAACCTACGACTATGATCGATGTGTCGAACTAAAACGAAATATATCTCTTTTAATTGTTAAATTGTGCCGAACAAAAATAAAAAATTGTGTGGATAGATGCTTGGTATATGCTCAGATTAAAATCGGGCATTGTAATGCATATGGTCTCAATTCGAAGCATTACTTCAATACTTTCTCAGTTTTACCATTTTGAAAAATACCTGTATAATTTATAAAGAAACTATGTATGGGTTGCGTGAAGTTAGATGATATTTTATGGATTTTGTTTGAAGAGTTGCGCTAAAAATATGAGAAATGAGATACATCAGGCCGAATCTGAAAAAGTGAATACGTAGAACTAATATAAATCTGTGAAGTTTAAATGCCGTCAAAAAGATAGATCATTCATTTTTTTAGTGACTACAATTTTAAATGTATCTCTATGAAAAAATAGGTTTTAATAATCACTTGAAAATCTAATTAAAAATGACTGCCTTAATTGCCGAACATTTTTAGTGAGCTTTACGTGTAACTAATTCTGTTAATATGAGAGAGTTGAGAAACCATAAATATTGTTAAAAAATTAGTTAAATGAAGTGTAATCATTTAAAATTAAATGGGTCTGTTTGTCTACCAGCAAAAGGAATCGGCATAAACCGTTTCATAATCTGAAATTACTTGTGATGGGAAATATATTTGACTTTTCTAGATATCTGTTCTTAGAGGGTAAAATAAAATCGTCTGAATCACAAAATATAGTTTTAATCAGTTTTTGTGCCCACAAGTTATGTTTCGGACGATTTCATGTACATTAGAGACAATAAGCAATTTATTTCAAATACAATTTTGAATTGAGATATACAATTCTTGTGTTCCCGGATTAATTTTAAGCTGAGCACACGAATAAAAAAATGCAGACTACTGTCTATTCTTAACTTGAATTTATACTCCAAAGATATATGTGCCGTTTATGCCTTACTGACAAGTTTAATAAATTATAACCCACAATCAGAGGTTTAAGAATTCTAAAATTTCCAATTTTTTGAAGTTATGCTGCTAGATTTATGGCGTACACTAGTAAGATTTTTGTATATCCTTTGAAGTCAAGTATCTGAATTAAACGTATATTATGATGAATAATTCTATTTGTAAATTGATAAAATTAATTACAATTAATAAATTTAAGAATACAAAATCTTTTTTAATCATAATGACTGTAATTTTGTAAGACATCTTAAATATCCAATTATATAAGCTAAACATTACTATATAATATTTCTCAAACATTTAAAACCATTCGGATCGACTAACGTTCAAAAACTGTATTTCACCCGTTTTACACCAATTATCGAAACAAATCCCCATAATTTGCCGAATATTTTTTCCGTTATCAAATACGTTTTACATAGACAATAAAGCATTTATCTGAAAAATTTATACATCTTCGAGTAATATAAAGCTCGGTAGATTAAAGCATTATACATAGACAGAATGAATCGCAAAAATATGGACATGTGTGATTAAAAAGTTATGTAATAAATGGAATATTTTTAACATTTATTACTAATAGTTAAATGTAAGTTTTTTAACTGTTTATAAATTTTATGGTCCTAGTAAAATAATATTTTTTATTTGAAGTATTATGACTATCCTACTAATTTAAAATAATTTAGTTTTCTGCGCGTGAGCTATGGCTGATGCACGCAAAATAAAACAACTGGCGACGAGGATGTATGCGGAAGTATCACAAGTAATTCAAATGATGTCCAAGAAACTGGAGTTGCAGGAATAGAGGTTCGAAATGCAAAAAGCTTCAAGAGCAGATCCAGAAGTTAAGTTCAGGAATTTCGATTTCTATTAGCCAAAAGGCTCAAACTATCAGTTTTGAACCGTTCAACCCTGCTCAAGAGCTCTGGAAAGACAGGACTGACCGATGTTTTACTTTCGTGACGGGCCAATAATATTTCTGAAGAGCGCATGCCTCGCTTATTCATCTCTAACCAAAGTAGGTAGACATTTCAATTGTTAAAAACTGTAGCGGCACAGATGTCCACACCTAAGAATATCAAATCCTTATTATGGTGTGACATTTATTCAATATGAGTTCAAAATTCAGCAAACGAACATTCGTCGTAAGAGATCGTCATCGCTTTTACACAGAGCTTAAACGTAAGACAGAGAGAGCGTGTCAGAATCAGCCTGAAGAGTTCGACAAAAGGCCAATTCTAGCGATTTCGCGTCAATTACAGATCTATTTGACGAAGGCTTAAAAACTGGTATTATTTGTGCTGTAAAAAACGAGGCAGTTCTCAAGTCCATTTTTCATAAATCGACAAGCGATTTGACCTTCTCTCAGATCGTCGATATAGCTGCGGAGTTTGAGGAAGCTTTACGTACAGCCCAGCAGCAGATATCTGAAAATGTAGAAGAGCTGTGATAAATTTCACACCCCACCAAGAAAAATTAGTTTCATCATTGTCTTGTAAAGGAACAGTGCTTTTAATGGGACGGAAGAGGCTCTTGGCGGCCGATTGTAATATCGAATGGCGGTATGGCCATTTTTTCAGGTGGAAGGTCGCATTTCAAAAGCCTGTTGGAAAACAGGGAATACACCTCGGGAATACAAACCTACATTCGATGACGAATATAACGTTATTTCCTCAGTTCGCAATATCATTCTACACGGATTAGTCGATAAAAATTTCAAAATTCGCTTCAAATCGATACAGGATCCATGGATAGTTTCATTTCCCACTCGCATTGGATCAAACTAGGCAAACCTACTCTAAGAAAGGTTTCTTTCAAACATTTTTCAGTTAGAGGGAGTCAACAAATGACGATGGGTTGTTTCAAAGCAAGTGCTTATGACGGAAATAATCAAGCCATTTCTGAAATACAGTTTCTTGTGACGCAAAATAGAAACTAAATCTTCTGGGTTTGAATGCTATTCAACCCTTAAAGACATCCGTCGACAAATTATTATTAAAAAGTACCATTCATGCCGTTACCTCTTCAGTACCCAATACGTTGGAACAAAAATGCAAAGAACTCAGTAAAATCTTTCCAAATGTCTGGAAACCGGGTTTGTGGTGCCTTAAAAATGTAGAGCTGGATATTGTGTTCAATGATTACACGCCAAAATTCTGTAAACCACGGCCGGTAGCATTTCCTTAAAAGAGTCAGTCAACCTTGCTTTGGATGGTCAAGTTTCTAGAGGGGTATGGAAACCCATTCAATTAAACGATTCAGACACTCATATTGTACATGTTTGCAAAAAATAAAAGTAGCAAAATTCGAATAATCGGAGACTAAAGTGTCTTCATCAACAAATGTCTTCAAGATCATAGATATCCGATACCCTTACCAGATAAACTATTACGCAAAGTTGGATGAACCCATAATTTCTCCAAAATCGACCTAACTGACGCATACAATCAGATTATGTTAGCCCCTGAAAGCCAGCGTGGCTTGGCTATCATTACACACAAAGGAGTTTACTTTACTGATTAGATTGCCTTTCGGTATTAAATCAGCTCCTGGCTATTTGCAGGAGATCATGGAAAAGGTAACTTCTGGTCTGGGTGGAGTAGCTGTCTAC
>JWZT01005319.1:216740-240946 GCA_000827895.1 Thelohanellus kitauei
CCAGCATAAAAAATGAGTTGAATAATCAATTTCGAGCGTTTGAATAAAAAATTACATAATATTTTTAGAATTCTATGGCGAACCACCAAAAATTGTCATTCGACCCCCAGGTTGAGAGCACCTGGCATAAAGAATGTGAAACATGAATTTTTAGAAATTTCAGAAATTTTTTTATCAAAAAGTCATAATTTTAGAATGATAACATCTGTAGTTGTTTGCTCCAAATTATGTATTAAAATTGGTTTGAGGTTATGAACATAAAGACAATTGTTAGATGTATTTAACTTGGTATTATTCATGAATTCGTCTTTTTGAATTTGTGGTTACAACGGTGCTTATATTCTCGTTATAATCTGACTATCTTTTTCGCAAAACAGATCTAATGGCTGGAGTTTTTGAGGCATAGTTCTGCATTGTACAAATTAACTGTTTTAATGTGCCGATTTTGTTTCTTTAAGAATATTCTAACTTTAGTTATTTGTCCATAGATTTAGTATTTTAGTAGAATCTTTATATTTTAAAATAAGTTATACATCAAATTATAGCCACTCGTTCAATTAATTCGATATCAATTCGTCTGTTCTATCATTTTGATATGTTCATGTTTAAAAAAACGCTAAAACGAGATAATATATCAATTTTAAGAGTTTTTGAATCATTTCATAGAAATAATAATGATGATTTATTTAAGTTAATTTATTTGTAGTCTATTTATATATACCAGCAGCGCACATATCGCTAATCGCAGGTCACCTGGTACATATAATGATAAAGTTATATCGTGAATAGCGTCTTTAGTGTAGATATATCCCTGGTTTGAACCCATTAAAATCTCACATTGTCATATTACTCATCCATTTTCTGTAGATATTTTAGACTTACTATTTTAAATGGTATTTATAACTTACTTGTAAAAGCGTAAATAACATGAAACTCGTAAAATACTACACTTTGTAAATTCTGGGCTGCGCATGGTCATAAGTGATTGGAAACTGTATATATGTCTTCATGGCAAGGTAATTCGTATTAAAATTCATACAATATTAATCACATTTAAAATAATATGAAATACTGAAAGTAAATAATTCATTTCAATATTTTTGAATTTTTTTAGTTGAAAAAAATAACATCCTCTAAAATATTTAAATCAGAATATTCTATCTGCACATCCTGTACCGAAGAAAGAATTTCAAATTATTTTCTTGTTATCATGTAAATATTATGGTGAAAATTAAAAATAACTTGGCAAAACATTCTTTAACTAATATGTTTTAAGGCTGGGGTGTCAAACTCATTTCACATGGCGGGCCGGTCTATTACTTTGAAATAATCTAACAAAGAAAATGGAGTTAAAACTGACTTTATGCTTATAGATTGGAACAACATTCACATTTTATAAATTAGAGTCGTTCAATAACATATAATTCCAGTTAATAAAATTTTACGGATATAAAATAAAAGTATTCGAAAACGTAAATTTTCTAAACAATAACATTCTATGAGCTAAAGAGAAAATTATTTTAAAATATATAGTTATTCTATTTTATCTTATAGTTGTTTGTTCCATATTTCTGGAATGCTGAGAAGTAACATCTCTTCAAATCTGAAGTAGATGTATAAATCGAAACAATTTAAGAACTGATTCAGATGAGTATCTGTCATTTTTGAGCACTATTCTGACTTTATTATGTTGATAAGAAAAACAACTGCTCGCAATCATAAGTTGTTAAGAACATCTGTCGTATTTTTGCAGAATAGACAGTCAACATAGGATATTTTTATCCTGTAAATTTATAAAATAATCAATGTTAACAGAACCGAATTTATATATCACAACACACTCACATTGAATATCCATTTGTTGAATTGGTAATTCCTCTGGTGCTGTTTGTACATGTATTGAGAACGGGGTTCGAAATGTTTAAAATATATTTATCATGAGTTCATAATCTGAAAATATTGTTAATTTCATATCATCTCTTAAATTTCGACTGTAGTTCTGGTGTGAACATTTCTAGCCAAGCCCTGTCAGATGGAAAATATTAAAAGGTAGGAAAATAAATCGGATACTTTTCAATCAACATCTTTTCAGTAACTCCGACTTAGACTCAGACAACAAGGCTAACATAAAGATCGGTGTCCAGTTTTGTACGTCCACTAGTTTTTCTTTTATATTCATTGGTGTGAGTATATTATTAACAAAAAATGTAAATTTGTATGCTATGTATTGTCTATCCACTCTGATATTTGACTGTCTTATCAATATAAAGATTTTAATCCCAGAAATATAAGGAAATATGGCATTGAACAGAACCTCGATTAAGCCATTTGATGTTCGTAGGATAAGGCATATCGTAAAAGCTTTAAGTTTTCTACAAAACACTTTTAAATTGTCTGTTTTTAAGACCATTCTCTATGATGAAATCTACCATCTTTACAACGACATTCATTGTTTTCACATCTTCATTTTTCGAATGCACAAGGATTCTTGATTAAATAATGCTACGTAAATTGTAGATATCTCACTTCACATTCAATTGTTGAGTATTTCTTTCCATTTTATTGCCCACAATGTTCCTGCCGATTATTTTAGATACTCCATTGTAAACTATGACAACCACTTTCTTCCAATCAATACCACGTCTGTCAATGTTTCCCACCAAACTTGGATACACATCAACTTTAGCTGTTGTATCTCTCATTGGAATCAATTCAAAAAATTCTTCCATAATATTGATATTATTATCAACTCCGTGAATAAAAAGCAGCGAATGGAGCAATGCGAGTTATATCAGAACTCTGATCAAATGAAATTCTAAAAGCGACAAAGGACAATTTTTTGAATGATGACTACACAGATCACGGTCTTTATCAACCAATCTCTCTGCAATCGTGCTTCTTGACAGGCATCGAGATGCAAATGACGTTGGCATATAAGGACAAATCAATTCTGAGCTCTACAACATGCATTGGTTTATCTTCTATCCACTCGAAAACGGTTTTTGAGGCAAAGCTAGCTGATGAGATGTGACATAGTTCATTATTAACTCAACTACATAAATATGTTTCATGTTTTTAAAGAATTAATTTTGTTAATTCAGTGCTTTTTTTAGACGGCAAATATATCATCTCGTAGATGTTCTTTTTACTGTTCAGATCCACGATGATTACATTCGTAATATCTTCGGACGTTATATTCTTTCGCTGTAGGTATTTGATCCTTACAGATCAATCTTGTTAGTTTTTCGTTGGTGTAAATAAAACAAAATTTATTTTTCTATTTTGTCTGAGTAACACGACGTTCGTTATTCATTTTCCTCTTTATTTCTGACATATTGTAAAACTCCAAAACTTTATAAATGTATTTTACAAGAGAACAAAATCTAAGAAATACACTATACAAAAAATTGAAAGGAATTGCTAGACTTGATTTGCGATAAGTTAAAAAAATAAATTGAGGTTTTAGCAAATTGAATACGATAATCACAAAACGAATAACAAAACATGATACAAATTTCAAATAAATCCCCAAAATTCAGGAAGATGTTTTTTTTATACGTTTTCGTGTGAATTATGTTATTTGCTACACGATCACCCTGCGTCCATCAATTAGAATTAGTTTATACGCGGGCTGGATCAGGCTCGCAGGTTGTATCTTTGACACCCCTGTCTGAAAGACACCTGCTGGAACCGTTTTGATCCAAGAATTTTCATCTAAATTCTGTGAATAGATGTTGGTAAAAATGATATAATAATTATCAGTATATTTGCGATCTCTGAGTTGGTATTCAATAATTATGTGAAAAACTCAATAACGCATGATTAAACGATTAATGCAACTTTGTTGATTTTTTTCTAAAATTAACAAATTTATTTTTGTTAAAAAATATTTGTTAAATGAAACTGATGTTTCACAGGATTCAGAAATCAAATAATAGCGTGATATATATACAGACACCTCTGATCATTGCATGGATGAATTGTTATCAAAATTACGATCAAATGAATTCTGTTTTTACATTCTGAACACGTAAATATATTGATATAAGTATAAATTACAATCATATCCTAAAAAACTAGAAAGTTTATTATATTAACTTAATTATGGTTTAAATGAAATTAATATGCTTCAAAGATGTTTCTGTTTCTTTCAATTATATCAGATCCGTTTATATCGGCCTTTCTCTGTGAGTAACTTGATTGAAAAATGAAAAATGATCCAGAAAGCAACTGTTGGTGAAAAATCTATATTATTTGAATAATTTTAAAATTATACTTGATCTAATATACATTGATGCGTTATAGCTTAGTTAATTCCTGCAAACTAAAAAAATCGAGAATTTGTTAATTATTTCTAAGATCACCAAATACAGTAAACCCTGTCTAATTTTTATCAAAAAACCATTCTCCTTGAATTTGTGATAGAATTAATATTTCGTAATTTTCGCTTTTATATTACTTGACACGCGCAAAAGAAACGATAATATATAAAATAAATATTAATCTAAGCATCAAAAAAAGAAGGATAATATTTATTATTTTCATGGCTTTTCTGTATATCCAATCGAAGATTCATTGCTGATGGGTGAGATTTAAACAAATTAAAACATTTAATTGTTCCATCGATACTCAGAAGACAAAAAACTGAACATATTCATTTGCCAAGGATGTACGCAGCGTTAAATACCACGTAAAATGAACTTAAATCTAAATATTCTTGTTATATGGAGTTGGATTAGTTGGTTAAATTGCATTTTTCCATTATTTTGTCGAAAATCCTGTTTTTTTATTTGCGTATATTCCTAATCTTGTCATCCAATTCATGAAAATCCGACAGGGTTTACCCCTCAATAATAATTCCATGATCACTTATGACGATTAGTCTATTAATTTGTGTGATGTATACACTACACATTCATAATGTAAAAATGAATATCCATCTTGAGAGGTAATTAAAAACGGTTGCACTTCGAATTTTTTGCAAAACACAGTATCAAATTTAGATAAACAATTATTTTAAGTTTCAATATTTATCCTCATTAGGATAAAAGTACCCAAAAAATCGTCCATAAATAATAAATTAAAATTTTGTTACATCAACTAAAGTTTTCGTGCATTTTAATTGTGGGATATGAAGCTAAACTATCTAGGAAATTGTATAACATAACCACAGTACCAAATAAAACAAGGTTTAAAGATACCGAATGGTATTTGGCGCTCTAGATCAAGTATTTGTAATAATAGTACGTTAAAACTTCGATGAAGTGTGGTTATTTTTGTTCATATTAACAAGACATGCAAGAATTCCTTCTATATATTTAAATAATTCATCATTGGCCAAGTACATAAATGTAAGTTATCGCACGTCGAGTCCATTATTTCTATTTAAAATAAGTAAAAATTGATTGATACGCAATGACACCACAACAACTACAAAATAATTGAATATAACAAGGGAAAAAAACAAAATTCTAATCTTAATAATATGCTGAACTATTGTACACTGCTGTAGCGTTGTAAATGATTTCTTAGATATGAAATAAAATGTCTGTTTTTTCGCGTTCACACATTAGAAACAGACTCGAGCTGTTAAAAAAATGTTTTTGGATGCAATTTTGACACATTGATGATCCAGTTAATACACAATGTTTAACACATAAAAATCAAACTATAACATTAAAAAATACAGCAAATATCACAAAATAACTATAACATAACACCGACGATGCTCTAGCTATGTGTTAGGATTTGGAAAACATCGTTAAATGAACAATTAAAATAGACAAAGAATTCTCAAAGATGGTCAGCCATCGAGAATTATCATCTACAATCGCGGTCCTATCTCGATTGAAAATTTTTCTGCTAGGTTTTTCGTATATCAGAACTATCGTACTCTTGAGCTCTCTGGTGTCAAGATATAACATGGACGGTTTATACGATCCAATTTACTCTTTAATGCCAACATTTTTTCTCGATAGAGTAGAAATAATTGCAATTTTTTCTCAAATATCATATATAAATATTTCATGAAAACAATATCTTCGAATTATTACATACTTGTAGAATATTGCTTTTGCCATATGACCAGAGTGGCCATGTCATATATTTTGCATGATTATGACGAGGTTTGCAAACAAAGTCGTGAAACGTAATTATTCATATTACACACCTCAAATATTCATGTAGATTTTTGATGATATGATGGAACATCTGAACGATATCCACCGTGCATTTAGAGTTTGGTTGATAAGAACGATTACGAAAATTATTACACGTTATAAATGGAGACAAATATCGTCTAGATATGCAACAAAATCTTTAATAATAACGAGAAATATTTGATGGAGTAATGAACATCGTCGCATTTCACTGTTTTAATTGCAAAACTCTGTATTTTAATATCCACTTCATCCGTTTAAGACCTCTAATCTGTTCAAATGCTAATTAAAACTGTGTTTAGTTGATAATTAAATCCAAAAATTAATTATTGAAGGTCCAAAAATTAATGTAGTTAAAATATTCGGTCCCAGTTTCATACTTTTATGAAATTATAAAATACGTTTTCTGTTAAAGTAATGGCAAGGCAGAATACAGATTGGCTACAAACATTAGAATCATATGGGTTGCAGCAATCATCCTTGTCTACCATGTGTAATAATAATGGTTAAACACCTTCTAGAATAATCTCAAAAATAGAGTTGTATTTCCGATCATTTTCTCTTTAGCTGTTCGCCTGTTATAAGCATCGGTTTCTTCTGACAAAGTAATGCATGATATCCAGGCATACCAACAAAAATTGTTACTGGCTAGTAGGCCACTATGAGATATTGAGACCGTTGACTCCCAAATGAAGAGTTCTACGCGTTCTCTCCCAACTGTATAAGTGTACGAGCTGTGGCCGTTGTAAATGATCATGCTATAGATGCAATAACTATGTGGTGCAAAAAAATACTTAACGGTACCATTTCTAATTTTTATTGTCTGCCGTATACAAAGCTGAGAGCATATCAAAAATTTTGATTGCCCAAATATGTTTATTATATTATGTTATGGCAGCTGGATACGGAAATAAATGAACGTTTTATCCGTCGTATATCATCTTTTAATAATATTTTTAAGGGTTTAAACAGGCGTAGGTGGATGACACATCAACGTTACCATTATCAACCTAAGAATGATACGAAATCCAATGTTTCTATCCTCCTTTCCACAGTATGTTCCAACCAAGCCTTTTTCAAGACTTCTTCAGAATTCAAACTGCAAACACAGATACAATTTGTATGCTTAGGTTCTACAAATAAATTCCACAGCCATGAGGCGCAGTTGCACCTAGGGGAAATAAAACCACTTTTTGAAGTCATAATATTGATTTCAGCACGTGGCATCGTCTTTCATTGTAGAATAACAATATAATCTGGCTGATATCGCACAAAGACAGCCTCTAATATGTCATTCAATCACGCTGGTAGATTTTAAGGTGGTGGTAATTCGCTACGTGAAAAGCATCGGGTTATAGAGTGTAAGCCACAAAGTTTTGATCAATTTAGCAAGTATTATCATAGATGCTTTCCCCTTGAATGGAATATTCTGTTCATAAAATTGATTTTCTCTGTTTTGGACGGACTAGCATGAATTGTGTTGTCAGAATTTTTTGCAGTGTCCATATTTTTAAAATTATATCATAATGAGTATCTTTTTCGATTAACTACGATATTGGTATTGAAGTGAAAGCTGATATAACCACAAACGTCTTGAAAATCATTGTGACTAATAATTTGTATTTCATTTTATCGAAGATCTGCTGCCCAAATATCCTGTAACGCGTCAATCAAACGATATCAATCCTAAGTGGAATACCTCTGTCTTTGAACATTGTCAAACGCTTTATTAAATGATGCTCAGACGGGAATGCATTGTTGTTGATCTCTGAAACAATGACTTCGAACATCTCTTTAGACAAACCTCAATAAATATTCAATAGGTCAGCAAATCCTTTTATGGGTTTAGCAAGCTAGTCTTTTTAAGTATAATGATCTAATGTCCTAATATATTTATGTCAGCACAAAACTACTTCTTTCGTTGGTTCTCGATAAGTGCCAACCGTTCGTTTAGGATACATCCTCATTTCGTTTATCCGAGCTCAGTCAGTATAGTAGTGCTCGTGCCAGTAGTTGTTCTTGAGGTCTAAGCAAAATGTATCTAATAAGACTTAGCTGCTCTACAAAGAGCCATCTTCAAAGAATTCCTCTTTCCCCTTTATTGTCAACTTCAGTATCAGATATATCTGATTCCAAAATAACTACTTTAAGTAGTTGATGACTTCCATTATTAATATTTTATATTCTTCATCAATCTTAATATTGTAGAAACACCAGTCTTCCCATATGGTGAAAAGAATGTTTGTATCCGCACATGCCTACTTAGGACATGTGTCAACGAAGAAAAAACACAAAATTTCCATCAATAATGATATCAATTTCTATGATATCACTACCATTTAATACATAAATGGTTCATCAATTTCACAATATGTTTTAACTGCAAAGATTAAATGAATTTCAGTTTCATACAAAACCATGCATCTTTGTGAATTCGAAGATATGGTTAATTCAAACCATTTTTTATCCATCAAGAAGTGTGTGAAATCAAACGAACTTCGACTGATAGACGATAAATATAGTAAACAATGAATATTTATCTTTTATAACTTTTTATGTAATTAAATTATATATTTAATGATTAATTTTTTGTATATTTATGACATCCATTGTCATCAAGAATTTAATAAATTACAAAAAAATGTTATTAAAACTTGAGATATGATCATTTTATTTATGATCCTTATGAATTAAATGTCCATTCCTCGAAATAAAAATCGAACGAGTTCTGTTCGCAGCAATTACTAAAAGATTTTTAACTTTATTTGGATAAAAAACCGCTTAATTTTATTGGATAATATAATTTCTATATTATTTTGATTGAATGAAAAATCAAAATTTGTTTTCAAAATTTAATTTTGTATTTGAATAATGCGACAATAATTTGATCAAAAAATAAGAGTTAATTTTGCGAAATAGACAAAAATTCCTATTCTGTATATCATCAAAACTTCCCACAGTGCTCATACTATACGATGCCTCATTCGAATGTTAAATTTTATGCATTTAAGAATAAATCTTATTACTGGAACAGGTGACATACAAAATAATATATTTACTCGTAATGCTGTTTAAATATATTTAGGGTGTGAATGAGATGTTATATCACCAAAAGGCCTCCCTTTTAAGGTAACTGTTTTATCATCATTCCAGTTCAAATTTGGGTTGTTACACTATAAATTTTGCTATTTAAATAATGACTATTGTTGAAGCCAAATTGACAATATATATCAATTTCATTCTAAATATATAAACGCCAGTAAAACCATTAACCAAGGAATTTCTATGTTCTAATACATTTACAAATATACGCTTGAAAGATATGGTTTTAAATGGAGTGATTTATTATTTTTCAATCCTTTTCATGATTCCTTTAATCGACTAAAATTTTGTGGATTATTTTTCTGATTAGCTTGTTTCACATGAAATTCTAAATGCTGGATGAATTTAGGAAGAAATTACAAAAACATACAAATTGAAAATCGATCTGGCAGATCGAATTCTCTTATTTCATCCATATTTCATTTATAAGAATCCCACGGATAGTTTTTAATCGACGAACAAATGGAATCGCGAGAACATAAAAATTGTGTAAACTACTCCAGTCACATGGATATCCATTTTTCAACGCGTAGTTTAGTATGAAAAGCTCAATTTTTAGTTGTTTGATTGATCTGTTTATGTTTTATAACCTATTTAATTTCAAAGATGAATATTTCTGCGCCATCAGCCGTGATGCAATATTGATCGCTATAACACTGGGGTCAAATATATAACTAAAATTTGATCTCTTTATTCTAACTAATAATCGACTCTTTAAGATTCAGTGATTCTTGTAAATCTCTCTAAAACTGTATATATAGCAGAAGTTGAAAAAAGAACAGCAGCCACTGAAGCGCTTCCTTAGATTAAATGGATTTGATCAAGATTCTGACAATTCTCTGATATAATAAAGGCATTTCACTAAAGATGTAGAAACCGTATCGATTGATATTTTGATAAACAAATTAAAATTTATTCAAGTGAGAGTGTGAAATTTTGCAAGAAACAATCAATGTAAATTTGAACTGTTTATAATGTATGCTTCCCGTAATACAACAGATTTAATATAAAATGATAAATGGATCCCAGTATTCCGGACGATCTTTTAAAATACCTCCAAGACATCATGATTTGAAACTTTGGAGGGTATATATCCCATAATCTTACATCGAATTCCATTTGATCATAATACATTTTCAGTAACTACCAAACTCATATAGTTTCTGCGAAATAATAGAAACAGCATAGTTTAGGTACACCATGACCTGTTACGTCATCAAAATGAATTATATTCACACGTGAGAAATCATATTGACTGATGAAATATCCACTTATTAATAAGACCGATTCCTACCAAATTGTATCAGGGGAGTCTACTATATTACTCAACACAAGAGAGGATCATGGAACAGTTTTCTAGAGTCTAGATGTTTATCAAAACTTATGATGGTAAGACTCGATCCATAAAATGCAAAAAAAAATTTTTAGATTTTTAAATAAACTTGCAAATAATTATTTAGCTGTTTATTTAGATTGTCGATTGTCAATGTGGAGAGATCATTCAGTATGGCCGACTATTATTAAATTATTTACCTTCTGAAAAATTCTTCTGATCTTTCTCGTAAATTTGTGCGATCAATAAATTCGCCATAGGCCTCGGCAGTATTCTTGCACCTACGCCATCGTTGTTCATATTCTGGCTGTTGAACAGTTACAACATCCAAATGATCCAGAGGAAGTTCTCTTAGCCACCGCCGACAGCATCTATCATGTATACTGGATTCCTGCATCATTGCAACATTAACTATATTATATTAAGAGATACTTGAATTCCTGTACATACAATTAAGTAGTTTTTCGTTGAATTCTGATTTATGGTCTCTCAGATAATTACGATCAACTGAGGAAGGGTTATTGGACAAACGTTTTTGCAAAACATAATTCGCGATATCTAACATATTCTACAAATTAAGAACAATGTCATGAAATTAACCACAAAACATGGTTTGTCCTTTCGTAATTTCCTTAAGTAATCATTATTTCCGAATGCCGATTTTGTGTGCATATGATAAAATTTAGTAACAAAACGTATTTTGATCATATAATCAAATAAGAGTTGCATTTAACTATAAACATTTTGATTTTATGCGTTAAAAAAATTCTATGGTCTGATATTTTAGAGAAAATAGAATGAAAATTCTGCGTCTACGTTATAAAATATCCTAGTATCTAGAATCGAACATGTTGCTTTTATATCTATAGAGTGATCCACAAAATAGACCACTCTGAGCCGTAGAAATAAAATTTTATCAATATTATGCGCCTTTTTAGAAACGGGCATTTAAAATGTGAATATATGTGTAATAAATTATTTCCGCAGAGTTAATACCGCCTCGATATCGTTTACATAATGGGTTCCATAACCGAGAGGCGATTATTTATCTAAAAGAATTACCATGCAACCGAATTAATAAAAATTGTTGTGTCCAAGCGAGTCGATCCATGAGAATAGACGTATAGGGACCACACTGTAATTATGAGAGTTCTATTGTTGATTTCGAAATTTGCAATGATAGATTCAAATGCAGCCATTCCAGAAACATAAAACTACTGAAATAAATCGACACCTAAAATGTTAATATTAGAGATGTGGGAGAGTACATAGTCCTAAATAATTTATATTCTCAGAAAATAGGATTAAATATATAAAAACACAACATACCGGCCTCTTCAAGCAGTCTGAATATCTTGAAGTCAAAACTATGACAAGGACCAAAAGAATAGATATCTGACAGGAAAGTAATTTGCCAAACATCAATTAACAACTTGGAAGATTGTCTGAAAGAGTTTTGTTATCACCCATTAAATAGTAATGGTATCCAGGAGAAATTTCCAGCCTGATAATATCCAGACGACTAGTCGTTTAGACAATTGATAGTAACCTCGAACCTTGATATTAATGAATATAAGTAGCCAGCCCAATTATCTTCCTGATAATTTCGATGCAACTAGTCGGTTGGTAAAATGATGGTAACCACAAAAATTGGTATAAATAAAAAAGGGTCCAAGAACAGATGTCTGTCTTTTGAATTTCAAACAAAGATTTCCTTTCACTTAAACATAAATCTAAAAAACCGACAAATACAAACAAATCTGAGGTACAACGATTAAAAACTGTTCATTTTTTGAATGTTTTTGTCTGGTTAACAGTATAGACTGTTTCTGCCGTTTATCACATTAAATGATTACGATACCCATTGTATGGCTTAAATTTTAGATTTATTTAATCAGTGGTACTCATATAGGATTTCAAATTTTGATTTTAATTACGATATTGAACAAGCATGTTCACTGGAACATTTTCAGAAGTTGATGGCAATAATGTAGGCGTAACGTTGGCATGGAGATCGATAGTAACCTAACAACACATAATTTTAGTTAAGATTGTCGTCAAACAGATCTCATTTTTTAAAGTTCACACACAACATAATTTCAACCATCTTGTTCTGTCTTTTTTTCTTGCGTATGATTTGTTTGATATTCTTTAATGAATTTCGAACCAAAAAATCATATTCTGTTTTTCTTACCTGGTATTTTGTGTATTACATTTCTCTGATCTCTTAGATAGTTTTTAAATATTGCTTTGATTATGGCAGTATTAATACATGTTTATTTTAACAAGTAATTATTCATAACTCATCGTTTTTTGTCCATATTGCGATTCCAATAACATTTATGTGTCGAATGAAAGTTTAATGTGATTTTAGAATGTTTGATGAATCCTACTGCGACCTAAATGCATGTTTGTATTTGTCGAATATATGTTTATATATGAACTACTTTTCTTGTACTCTATTGTATCAACTGCGCGTGTCAGATCTACACCATTGTTCACCAGCAAGTTCTTTTATTTCTTAAACAAAATGCAAATATACATTCCTGAACTGATTATTGACGTAACAAGAGATTTAGTCGTTGCCAACGACTGTCTGCAATTAGTGAATATATGATGTTCGCTTAAAGACCTCACTTCTCGATCTTTAAAAATGACAATACTTTCCATTAATAAAATGACAAATTATAAAATGATATCATCAAGATTTTAAGGCGATGATACTATTGTTACATTGGCTTCATGAGGTGTCTATAATTCAATCCAATACGTTATGTAATCATAGCAGTGTTATATGCGCCTAGATGTTTTACGAGTTAAGCCATTTAATAGCTGATGCTAAATGATATTTTGAATCTGCAAATCATTTCCAAAAGATGATATACCTGCTAGAATATGTAGGGAATGATAAAAATTTATTATTTCAGCTTTTTTCATTCTATTTCGAAAAGCGCGTGGCAGGCTTGCCATTAATTTCGAACTATGGCAACGGCGTCTCTATTTTTCAAGCTGATGAATTAAATTTAGAAAACGGACATTGAATTCAATAAATTTAAAACACTTTTCAAATAAGTCAGTTTATTGTTTCTTCTCGCATAAGCATTAATACCAGTTTTTTGAGAAAAAGTGCGAATTGTGACGGTTCATATTGCGCATCATAATATGCATTGTTAATCCCTAGCAATATTTTTGAACTTTTGAATGATATTAGCTGGTCATTATGACTATTTTTGTGAATCCTGTCTATTCTGATTTCACAGAAAACAAGGAGAAAAATATGCTTCAATATAGTTAACAATAATTTTTTTTGAGATGATCAATAATTATGGTTACCATTAGCAATATAGATCGAACAATATGGTTTTTAGGTGTACACGAAAAGAATCAATAACTGACTAATTAATTATTTTTTACATGTATCGATTGAAATTTTCTTTTTCTAAATTAAATTCATAATTTTTGAAAATATACATGAAGTTGCCTGGGTTTGTAATTGATTACAAGAACGCCGCCCGATTTTCAAAATTGATTGAAAAATCTTTTTATTCATTAATTGGGTGTTTCTAATTCAAATGGGTGTGTGGTACATTGAGAAATAAATAATCCAAACAATTTTATCCCACCTATCGGATTTAACAAGTTACTATAGTTCAAATAGTCTGGTATCGTTCCTTTCCATTGATAAGAGTTAGTAAAAATCGACAAAAATTTGACTATTTAAGGCTTGACAATATGTTATAATACACCCTTTGTATGTGAGGCCAAGGCTGCAGAATCATTTTATCAAAAAACAATTTTAATGTGTTGTTTTCAATGATATATTTGTAGCCCATGCATATATATCTCGGGTGTAAGCATTGAAACCTAAATGTCATCTATATCCACTGCTAATGCTGTTCTAGTCTAAATTAACTTTCTAATATAGCTGAATCGGGAGCGAAACATAAACAAATATTATATTGTTGGTATTCAATCAATTCTGTTGACCTACAATTTAATGGTTCGTCGTTGTAGAATTTAAAACGATTTTATAAAATTCTAAATATGGTCTAGGATCAAACAAACAGTATTTGAAAACCCTAAATCGTAGAAAACAAATATTTTGCCATCGTATGATATATAAAACATCCTCTATCTAAAATTAAAATAGAAATGGTTTGAATTTTTGATATTTACCGTTATCGGAGACTTAAAAAACAAAGTGAGTAGTTAAAATTTAATAATTCTTCAAGTTACATGAAGGTAAATTAGACATCGATATTTCTACAAAGTTCAATATTTGTAAACGACAGTTCCTGGTCATATATGAATAGGCAGTGTAAACCACAGTTTTATGGTAAATATATAAAATTCTCTGTATATATAGAACGAAGACTGCAAGAACATTACCGATACGCAAATTTATTTTTAATGGATTAGAGAAAATGAATCAACCCTACAGATCATCTCGTCAACTTGGGTGGATCTAGGAAACTGGGAATTACTGAAGAAATCAAGCATCATTTTAAACAGGAACCAGGATAAACTAATTACGAAGTATGAAAATGAAACAATTATAATTTGATGTGTGGCAACAAATCGATAGGAAACTGGTTAAATATTTGTGGGTCACGTATGAATGAATGTGTGCCATCAGGAAAAGATATACCTTGTAAACAAAACTGGCACTGCCACTATACACCCATTTATGTGTAGCAAATCTTATCCATTAGACTCTTAAGTATGATATTTAGACGAGCTATTTCAATTAACACATTGAGAAATCATGGTTGATTGATTGAAGATAAAACATCTCTTCCTAAGATTTACCGGATGCATCGATATATCACTATAACAAGGCTATGAATGGACAAAACATAGCTGAATATGATGCATTTTAAGGAGGTGCAAACACGCCATATTCCTAAGTGTAACTGAGCGATAAATATCATTCATGAAGACCACAGGTATATTTTTTTGTAAACATCGAATTTTCACCCATATTTACCAACGAAAAACATTCTGTTTGAGTACAGTTTTTTCATTACCAGTTACCTTTCCAATATTAATAATTCTTAAACAATTACATTAGTTTTAAATTATTTGATTTAATAATCAAATGTGATTAATTAGAATCTTGAGGTGGCTAGTTTCACGCAGTCTCTGTTGTGTCATATCTTGAATATTTACATCTCCAATTCTGCAGGTAAAAACTTTTATTCATTTATTATTTTGAAAATATGAACCAGAAATAATTTTAAATGAAGAGAAAATAATTTCATACCAAATACCATTCTACTTGTGATATTATCGTGTGTAGTGTATTTTTGGAACAATAAACTTCACACAACAATTTTCGCATGTGCGAGCGTGTTAACATCCAATAACTGATTATCATCAGAATTCTAACTGTATTTCGTCTTGTATAATACCTTGATGTTGAAATGCACCGATGGTTTTTGATACCTTTAAACAAGATTTTACGGAAGTAAAGAACAATCCATTCTCTTTTGGGGGAATTTGCAAATGTAATAATGTTTAGTAAAAGGACGTTGATACATATTTAATAACGCAAAATATATTTTGCCCTCCTTAAGCCTAATTGATTATTATATTAGTATAATGTTAAAATTTGTGGTTTCTAATGTTCATCAATCAAAAATTATCATCCATGTTGTGAATAACGTTTGTGATGGATATACTTTGAGACTAACGTATATTCATCGTATTCGAATTTGTTCAGCATGAGATTTAAAATGAAATATATTTTTTTGGGCCATAGAACGCATCGACAATAAAATTTTATTTTTTAAAAATCAGAATGACTCTAATAATATGTTTGGTAAAAACGTAACAATAGATCAAGCATTGTTAATTTACATTCATAGATGATGCCCAATAATCACAGTTCGTCAAAAACATAATATTGATTAACACTATTTATCATTCCGATTTTAGCGCCGCCATAAAATAGTTTCAGTTCAAAATGTCATATTTTTTNTTTTACCTATTTTTTGTGATGGAAATAAAACAGAACTACTGATTTTTTTCTAAAATCACTTTCTAAAGAAAACCTGGATCATTACCTGTGTCATATTAAAGGCTCGTGTTATGTTTCTGATATTGATAGAACAGTATTTTTTGTGATTATTTGGCGCTTAAAGGTTATATGTGAATTGTTGACGCATGAATGTTTGTTCGACAGGCCTTAGGCATCACCACACCAGTAAATATCATAAATTATAAATGTTTATGAAACATGTCAATTTCTCAATCAAACTTATTTTGACAATCTTATGTGATGTAAACAGATTTTTATAAATACTGTCATTGAAAACATAAATTTTTATTATTAATACATTTCCAGTATTTATGATACCATCGAAATGATTATCCGAAAACCAGCGATCTCAACTCTATTAAAACATACAGTATTGTAGATACAATGTTTGGTTTATTTCATCTGATTTGTACTCTAAACATAGTTAAACGAATACTTCGTCGAAGATGGATGCCCATTCGACAATATTCGTCAAGAATCCTTATTTTTATAATATATATTTCCATTTCGAATGATCAATTTTACATTTTTTCATATTTTGAAATCGTATAAAATTGTAAGGCAGATATTTAAAACGGAATAAAAATTATCCTGTTTCTTAATTGTTTTGTCCGTGTACGAATAGATTGAAAATATCATGAAATCGATATAATACTTTGAATTTACTGAACAAATACAGACAAATATGATTTATACGTGAAATACTGATTCATATCGCGATTTATAAACACAATACAAAAGAATGCAAACACCCCAATACCTGAATTAATAAATTCCTATTCCGAAATTGTATATATCATGAAATCGTTCATTAGAATAGTCCTCTGTAAATGCAAATTAAATAAATTAGGTCTCAGGCAAGGCTTCATCAATGTTTCCAATTATTTTCCACGAATCAATAACATGATTATCATTTGGGCAAGGGAATAGTAAAAATAGTTTTACGAAGAATCTAATGTGGATGATTGATTTCAAGATACCGATACCATGCTTAAAGTAATAAAACGTATGAGTCGAGAAAAAAAATTTCATATTCATTTTATAAGACAATATTGATTTACGAATATATCTCTTTATTTTCTAATAATCTCAATAGTTATTTTCATCATGCAGACGATCTACTTCAACTTCAGGTTCTCCATAGACAGTGTCAGTCACAGAATCCTGAGTAATCATTGAACAATTACCCCATGAATTTGCAAACATTCTATGATTGTTAGAGCTTTAAGATGGCAGTTTAAGAGTTTTAAATCCTCGCATGTCCTAGATATGTCTTTTTCATCTGGAAAAATAACGTCCAAATCTTTATTTCTTCTCAATTTTCGGATCACCCAAAACATGAGTGGTCTTATCTAGATCTCTGGGACTAAATACTCTTTGATAAATGGGGTTCAGATCTCCCATTTGGTGTAAATATTTTACCTTACCATGTTCTCGTCTAGCGACGTTTAACGCTGTTGCCATTCGAAAAAGCCATCCTTTGAAGATCTAAACATCATATTAGTTTGAACAAGAAAGATGACATCGTATTTTGAAATGACATAATTCACTAGTTATAGCCTCAAAAATGAATTTGTGCTGTTCTCCCAAGAATCTAAAAAATATGTCAGTCAATGTTTTAACTATAGAGTTTTTAAGAGATATGAGTGGTAAAAAGTTATAGTTGCCATGCTCTAACTTCAAGAAAAATATTAAATAACTCTATGACCACAAATTATTAGCGACATTTTGCCAGATATTCTGTTTTTTGTGTTAAATTAGCAGCAAATAAAACGAACATACTCAGAAGATATCTTTAACGAGGCGTTAATATCCTTACTTGGGTGAACAAATGGTATAATTTTTAAATGATTGAACTTCCACACGAAACCACTTTTTAGTATGTTGTAAAAATAATTTCAGATGAATGTCTAATTTAACAAGATTCCTTGAAATTAATTACTGATGGTTCATGCGCGATCGAAATTAACTAAAACAAATTCGACCATTTACATGATTGTTTATTTATCGATGGTCGCATTTCATGGTAGTCAGATTTGACTGCCACTGTTAAAAAGTGATGGTAAAAATGCTCTTCCCATCGGATGAGAATAGGACTTTGACTAAATACGCACATTTCTTGGGATAGAGATATAAATGGGAAGTTAAGATCATGATTGTAGTTTATCTCTGTCAAACATATCGGTAATAAATCGATTAAAATATTTATTGAATGATTCTAAGGGAGTTAGGTTGCATTACCCATATACTTGCTTGAACATGCTCACGCAAACCCTGTATGCAAAACATTCAGTTTAAAATAAAAATGAACAATCAATCACTCATTGAATCAGCCACGTCTGTTTGTTTATAGAAGTAATCTATAAAATTGAAATGCATTTTACGCATGATTTATTTTGTTTAAGTCAAGGAAAACCACCTTATGCATACTCGCGGACTATGTATATGGAAATATCACACGTTCCATATTTCTTTGAGAATCATAAAAAATGCCGAAAAACCTTCGAAATAGTTCAAATACATTATATTTTAAGCACACAAGATCATTTGAAACTTTGTTCATAAGCAATTATGCTCGTCATGCCTAAAAATGATTTTCAGTTTAAAAAATAAACGCGGGATTTTCTAGAAGACGCGTACGTTCAACATACTATCTTTCTGCTAAAGACGCTCGCATCCTACCAAGCAAGTGAATATTTTACATTTAACCAAACCGCTTCCTTAACCTGATTTTGCTGTAAGCGGTGAATGAAACACGAGCAAAGACTGGCCCGAATACTCTCAAAGTGCATTTCCATAAATTTCATCTCAAAAACATTCACTTTTTAACATCGGTTTTTGCAATTTTTTTTCGATAACCGGAAACATATAACCACTGTCAGAGAATTTCATAATTATTCGAATATTAAAGGAATCATACAAATGCTTCTCATTTCTTAGGTTTCGAAATTTTTCGTCATTCTTAACTCCCTCGGGGGTACCATCAAAATATTTCAATTAGAATAAAAAATGTACATGTGAATATTTTTTACCAAAACACCTAGAGACGTTAAGTTTATATAACAATATAGGAACAATACTCTACTCTTATTACAATTCACTCTCTTATAGACAAACTCATAAACCAACACTCGTATGAAAACTGATTTTTCTGGCTGCCTCTATTCTCCACGAGGAAATCTTAAACTTGATTGTACAATCAAAAGAGTGCATCAAAGCAGAATTTATGTTGAATTGACGCTGAGTAATGCTTCCTGTCTCCAGAAGGCAATGCAAATTAAAAAAATCTTCGTTCAGAAGAATGCCGACAAAATAAACTGGATTTATACAACTATGTGTGATAAAATTCATGAATATTTGAAAAGATGCTCAGAACATAATGTGATGACATAAAAAGTGTGAACCTGACAGAGAATTAAACTCACCGCCTCTTAACGATTAGGGCTTTTAACATAGGGTCAGTTATAGGCTATATCTGATTTATGACATTACACATCGTCAATATTTGGACATCTATTTGGTGTTGACGGGAGGTAAACTAGACACCATGCATAAATTAAGATATTGAAAGAAATAATAAAATTCTTACTAGGTTACAGTCTCCTTTTGTAGTCAGTAAAACTCCACCCACCTGCGAAATAATCATAGAAATTAGACAGAGTCTTAAAACAAAGTTTGGCTGGATCCTCGACATTCCCCAAGCGGTTATTTGCGCCAGCGTGAGTGACATATACCTTAATTAATCTGAGATTAGTATTCCAAGTATTTATTTACAGGCATCAAAGATTCGGATTTAAATTAACACCTTTAATCTCTGATGTAACTATTAATGATTTATCACGGCATTCGTAGATAATCTCGATTAACGAATCAATTTATTTATACTAGAGTGAGAGATTTTTCCATGCCCAAAATCCTATACATTTGTTTTGTGGCTTCGCAATTAGGATTTGTATTTTTTTGAGGGTCGCAGTCATATTGCGGGTGCTCTAGTTGGTTCAAAACACAAAACGAAAGGGTAACTATAGTGGTTCTACATAATAAAGTGAAATTATTTACGACGAGTTCACGCGTGCGTGTGGCGGAGAGTGAGTAGGTGGAACATAAAACGTAACAGGTATCATTTTTTTACTATCGATTAAATATGAAGTAAAGTTCAAAACCTTTCTAGAGTGATACTAGTTATTAACCACCACTTTGGTTATTTATATCCTAAACTATAAATCCAGTTTCAGACAGCTAGAACTCCGTCAATAAGCATCTTATCGTAAAAATAAATTTATCAAAACGTCAGAATATATGTAATAGCTCAAGTAAAAATGATTATGATCTTTGAAAACCATGGTATTTACCAACTTTACACTTTTAACGCTTACACTGCATATCGTAGACGTTAATTATGTAGCTAAAATTATATTACTAACGATGCATAATCTGTTTGTTTTATCAGAAAACTGCATATCATGAATTAAGAACAATAATACAAATTATTTTTTAAATTGTTCGGATATTTTATGCCAGATGATTACACAATTGTAATTAAATTTAGCTAATGGGGACAGTGATATTTCGCGTAAATTCTTTAGTTGTGAAATAGCGAGTTAAATTTCTCCATTACACAATTTCCCGACCAAATGTACCGTTTGACTCATTAAAAAGGCCGATTTCTAAGGCGTGACTCGATTTTCTTTCATTCATCGTACATCATTGCTCACTCAAAAAGCCGATTATTTTGAATAAAAAATATGCTAAATGAAAGATAAAGTAGTAGTGTAGTCTTGAAATCTGCCTTTTGAGTGAGCCATGAGGCACGCTGAGTGAAATAATATTGGGTCACGCCTTAGAAATCGGCCTTTCGAATGAGTCAAACGGTACATTTTGTTGGGAAATGGTGTAAAATCAAGATACAATAAAACTTGATAAAATATGATTTAAACAAAAATTCAAAATTCTTGTCTTTGGATGTACATTTATAAATATCGGATATTCTGGCCATCCATCCTTGACATTCTTCATTATAAGTTTAGAAGCCATGTTTATTTTGGTTTATAAATCGACTGAGATTGATGCACGAGGTATTTCTTTTATAATTTGTTTCTTTTTTAAAAATAATAACTCATTAGGATTGAGTTTAGGGGGATATAATAGATAAACTATCAGTTCATGGCCCCTTCTATCCATCAGATTTTAGATTTCAATCGTATAGTGGAAACGATCGTAGTCCAATATAAAGAAGTTCATGCTTTCTTAACTTTGTTAAGAACCACCTCTATAAATCGACCAAATCTATGTCAATTATAACTTACAACTAAGCGAAATATGTATACGTTGTTGCAACTGATCGCTTTAGAAAAGCTAACATTGCCACCTCTTTAATTATGTAAGATAATATGATCAGGTTGGCTTCTTCGAGATCTTCCAAACCTTCTTACGATGCGCTATTTGAACTCAGTCTCATCCACATAAACTAATTAGAAGGTTTATAGGAATTCGATTGTAAAAGTTTCAAATGACCTTTAGAATATCATATGTAAAAATTGAAAACTATTTTCTTTATGATTTAGGGACTGTTTCATTTATCAGGAATACGCTGAACTAGTTTAAACGTTTATAACATATTCATGAGACAAATTCGAATCTTTTTTTAAAATATTGATTCTAAATTTCTGCGAAATGTCTGCCTATATTTGACGAAATATCATCTTTGGGTTCTATTCTATTCGATCGTTGATGAACCTATGGTGAAATATTTTAACTTACGTATTTCTTGCACCCTATTTGTAAGACCTTTTACCTGATTCTGTTAGCATAAATTTATTGAAAATGCTATTTAGAGTAATTGGATTAATCTAAAATTATTTAGCCACATCGATGATTGATACATCTGAATTTGCTTCCAAGAAAGTACTCTCTCGTCCCTATGTCTTAAGAAATTTTTTTGAAATTTATCTTGTATTGGCGTCATCGAAAAATATTGATAGCTGACGTAGCATTAGCAAGCGCATTTACCAGCGAAATTGAACTTCCCCAACAGCAAAAATTAATTAATAATGGTGGATATTGCACATGAATGGTTGAAACTTAATATGTTTGGAAATAGACCAATACTCTTACAAAGTAATAATCTGTGCATAATTATAATCACTTGTAGCTTAACATTTAATATTTTTTGAATATTTTTTTGTTTTTAACGACTATTAATATGAGTGCATTAGACCGACAAATACCGATACTTGAGTTTACAAAATTGATTCCTTATAATTTTATATTAGTCAATGTTTTACAAATTCAGAGTTTCTGAAAACTGATTAATGAAAGAAAATACGAAATATTCAAATTACCAATTAGATGTTATCTCAATTATTTGAAGAACACCGAAATATCTTTGACAATAGATCAACACGTTTCTTCAAGAATTCATTCCGAAACATGAATTGTTTATAATCATGGTATTTCAAACTGGAATATAAATTAATCTGAGGAACGCTTTTCCAAAATACTGTATTTATCTTGTGATTATTTTCTGCGCCATCGAAAGCATAGGATGAGTGATTAAACCCACATATTATCAAAATAATTTATGTATTGTTCATAAGCAGAGTCTTATCGTTCATTTAATTTTTGCTCCTAATCACGAGTAATTTTTCATTCTAAAGCAAAAGGGGAAATAGGTAAGTTGAATTGTATTCCACTACCAAAAATCATAATATTAATAAAAATGTTGTAATGGGAAAACCATTCAAATTATATGGGTTTGATCAAAATCGAGAAAATCTAATAAGCTATCCCTCTAATCCATTTCATTCTATGACAATTCAAAAAATGCTAAAACCGAACGTCAATAAATTAAAAGAATAGATATTTTAATAATACGCGAATCGTTTTCCTTTTAATAAATCAAACAATTTTATTTTATACACAATTTTCGATGAAAACACAGTAACAAAACTCAGTCAGCTTGTCCACCGGCAAGATCGATCTTTGAAAACCAATATATTTGGATATATTGTATTTTTGAAACAGTTTATTGTATGCAAAATTTAGAAATATTGTTGAAGCATTCTTGAACAACTTCTGTATGCGACTATTGTAGCATGCGTAATCTATAAACATTCGCTTAATTAGATAATATTAGAACCAAGTACTCTTTTACTGTTTTAACCTTTACAACGACATTAAATTTTTTATATTTAACCCGCCTATATCTAAGATTTGTAAAATATTTTACACCATTTTCAGTACAAAATCGCTGACGGTCTGATGATGACATTCAAAGGTTCAGACGTTGTATTCAAGAGTAAATGGATATTTATATAAATTTTACCTATAAAGTTGTGAGAATATTCATTCAGATTCAAGAGTGGAATGTTTTTGTCATTTACTGAGATTTAATTTGCCTAACAGCAAAGAATGTTGTATAAAAAATTTAAATCGGAACCTTAGAATGTCATCGTCAGAAATTTCGCCAATATGGACAGCAAATTGTGTTTATAAGGCAATTGGCAGGTGAAGATTGAAACCGTTTGTTTGATACACGAAAGAGGATAACTGAGAAATATGGTTACCTATTCAA
>JWZT01005323.1:0-21801 GCA_000827895.1 Thelohanellus kitauei
AATTTAAAATTTATCAAACAATTAATGCCGCTCGTCCGACAAGTCGAAAATTTATTACACAGAGTGGTATGTGGGTTGAACAATTTCAGCCTTATTGCCGAAGAGTGGTAAATTTTGTCGTCAAACGTGTTTTTTTAAAAGGTTGATTGATATTACAAAAATTTTCGATAATAGCTTGATAAAATGAATATTCACTAAACATCAACAAATATATTATTCGAGCCTCAGATTAAGTACATTTTTTGCCACTTAAACGGCGAACTAAACATGTTTTAACATGAAAATATCTTAAAATATACCTTACACTGGTAGTAAAAATGGAAATCAAAAATTTAATTATCTTGGTTATAAATTTCAATTATCTTTGTTGAAAGAACATGAATAATTAATAATTGTATCTTTATCGGACCAAAGTGTTGAATCTATCGGATTATTCGAATAACTTAATAACGCTTGCAATATTGATAATAAAAATTGTGGTCTGCCTAATAAAAGTTGCCACAAATAAAAAAATTTTATGTGGGCGGTATTACAAAGCATTTGTTATAAATCTTCAATATTTAAGTAAATTTAAAAAACTCTAAAATACATCGCTCGTGCAAAACTTAAATGGCTCACGCGTAACAAACTGATAAATGATTGTGTAAATAAGGCGTTCACATCATTTAGAAGCATCAAGCAACTGAAATTAGTTTTGTAAAGTTCCACTAGCAACAGCGTTTCTAAATTCATTAAACAGATTGACCTCATTTTATTCCAAAATAATCCAATAGGAAATGTAAAGTAACTCGTTTTTAAAATAGAAATCAATTTATTTAATAATATTTGATCAGAATTCGAATTTGAAAATGTATTCGATATAAAATTATAACTATTTTTAAAATACAGTCACTTTATCTGGGATTAGTTTATCGATATCTGAGCACCTCGATTGAGTTCCATATATCATATTGACATAGCAGTACTTTCTGTAGGTATGCACGTTTTCTTGTTGTTTATAACTGCCTAAACTGAAAAAACTACTCCCATTTGTATTTTGAACTATACCGATAAATCGATCTTTCGGAGAACAAAACATGTTATTTAACATTTCTGCTGACAATAGTCGCTAGAAGGAACTGAGATTAAGTCAAAATGTAGCTCTGTTTTAGGTATCTAATTTTCCGTGTAGAATAAGTTTTCAAATGAATATCCATAAAGTGAAGGGTTTCATGTAATTTGCAAATCTTGGCTTCAGGAGACCCCAAACTATTCATGAAGAAGGCGACTTTATTGCTCTCTTTCTATTATTTCGAAAATATAGACACATTTCCAATATACTTTTAATTTTAATCCGGTAATATACAACATTAAATGTAAATTCTGGTAAACCTGTTATTAGCGTACAAAACATATCTAAAGTGCATTTTGTCAGCTGTAAGAAAAATAGATTTTGTTTTATTTTATAACGCACTGTGTTCATCAAACCAATTTTAAGAATATTTTGTGTTTTCACTGAAGTGACTCATTTGAATAAGTTATATGAGACGTTTTGTTTTTGATAAATGCCATTTCAATAATTAAATTATCATTAAATACATATACCCATTCTGTTTGAAAATTATTCAATTCAGGATGGAATAGATAGTGTTTGTCACCTCCCTAAAATACGCTGAATCTTTCCTTTATAAAAACATTACTTCACAGTTCACAGTGAAACCAGAGTTGGCCGTATTTCTCATTCATGTCAGATAAAATCTTCTTCCACACTGTCCCGTTTAGAGCATTTCTTCGGATTTTGTTTATACATTCAGAAAAACATCCATTAATTGTTTAAGATTAGATATTTTTCACGTAGAGATCATTGTTATATAATCAACTGATATATCATGAATGAAGGACACGGAAATTGTTCCAATAAAGTCAGACATCTTGAAATATGACTCAAAAAGCAGAAGCCCTATCTGAGCATATAGTAACAGATATTAAACTGTTTATATACTGTTTTTCTCTCTTAACGATTTTGGAGTTTCGAACAACCTCTTCCTTGTTTAAATGAATATAAAAACTTAAGTCTTAGTAGTTCATCAAAAACATCCAAGTAGTCATTAATTGCAAGAGTATTAACTGCGATTGATCTGTGAAGATAATACTATTTGATTCATCCATTGTCATGAAAAAAAGTTAAAATATCAAATGAATTTTGTTTGATGTTTGATGAGTGAAGATTCACTAAATGTAAAGATATTTGAAGACAATATAAATTAATTCTAGCGCGTCTTCACGTTCATTTTTCGAAATCAAAATTTGATAAGTCATAATAAAGCACTATATTTTCGTCTAATTCTATCGAAAAACTTACCACAATTCCTAGACATTATAAGAATGATTATCAGGATCGTGTTGTTGATTCAATCATAAATTGCACATCCCTTGAATCAAATAAGATCTTGTTCATTAATGAAAACGCTGCATTCAGATTTTTGTACTTATTTCGGCGACATTAAGGTCGAAAATCAAACTAAATTTTTGAGTATGCTTTGTCGTCAAAAATTGCCTTAAGAAAACGAATTCGTTGTCAGTCAGTTCTATTGATTACAATGGAAGTGATTTAGCGTATATATTCTTTCGCATGAATCCTATCCGAGATATTATCCATTTATCTCCAAAATATGGAGTGGAATTTTCAACAGATCATTAAATACCTTTCAAATCGATACAATTGATAAATTAATAGTGTTTGGCAGTATATTTTCGATTCGCGTTGGAAATATGCTAATAAAACATGATGTGGGTTGAAAATTGGAAATGACTACTAGCCGAAAGCAGAGGTGGTATGTAATATATTTTACTTTGATCGACTTTTCAATTATTAACCACACCACATGCCTATGGTTACTCGTTGTTTTCAACGAACTACACGTTTCATTGCAAAAATACCTTCATAAACATTCAATCGAAGATAGTAGCTTTGATTGTCAATTCACTGTACTGCAATATTATATCAAGAGCATCGTTACTCTCAACCAAGAGATATCCTGCCGAGACGATGATATTCTTTGTACCTTTTTCGAATCGATAGATAAAGAGCCACTACTCAGTAATCGATTTTTAATAAATAGCCTTACTATCCTGTTTCCTATCATGCCATTCTGTCTATAGATTTAAAAATTAATTGGAATTTAGTGAGTTGTATATCGCTGAAGATCCTGGTATTATTAAATCGTTAATTCATAATTTGCTGATCTCCATGAGTGATAAGACGTTCACTGACTGGGTTCAAGAACAACAGAAATTAGATCCATACCAAGATATAAAAAGTACCAAACTGGCCTGTATCAACTACTATTTTATCGGGTCGGTGTTTTCATAATGTGCTTAGTATCTTGGTAAGGCTTGTATCTTTGAATTACCTGATGATTTCGAGCCTGCTCAATACAAATTATATAAACAAATATTTACCAGGATTGTAGTTTTATTCAACGAATCATATATAATGGATAAAATCACTTCCGATTCTCTTCTGGTATTGAGCAAAATCGATATAGACGAACTGCATGCATTTCAATCCACTCCATATAATCCTGACAATATTTATAGTTCTCTTTTTGTTTCTAATTATTCAGAAGATTCAAAACAATTCAAAAACGTATAATTTTTAATTCTTCTGAAATGGTTTAGACTTATTTAGGAATTGAAATTTATTTTTGGACAAGTCAATTCCGAATTCGACAACATAAACTTGATGCTATCAATCTGATTTGTATTATATTTTTGTTTGTTTGACAATCATCTTATATATCTCATAAATAAAAAAATTATACTACATCATATTATTAATGTTTCAATTCATTTTCCAAAACAATGAGATCATTTGATAGCCCCAGGTTTTGACACTACTTTTAAACCTCAGGTACATAAATATATGATCATCACAATCCATTATTAGCTCATTTTTCGTCAATCTTTCTCCACCTTTTTTAATTAGGGCGGCTTGAGCTCTTATGGTGTTTGAAAGTAAATGAAATATTTTATCTTCATTTCAGGTCATTATTTAACTAACTAATTTCAAAAATTGATAATTCATTTTTAAGGTATTATTGTATCAGGTTGTTGTATTTAGATATTTTTTTGATTTATTATAAAGTGAAAATAGCTTCGAATTAATAATAATAACATTAATAGATGTAATCGTTGTTCTGTTGGCACATCGAAGAATTTACGAAATAACGTTATTTTGATATTATATAAAGAAATTATTCAGGTGTTATTAAAGGCTTTTGGATGTGGAATTTGTGTTAATTTTACAGATTTTTTTGAATTAATTTAAAAATCATGAAGCCATCCTTAATCTGTGATTGTTATGTATCTCAATTTTAAAGTATCTTCTAAAATGTAAAACTAATACTGGTAAGAATTTTAATACATAATGAGAGGAAACTAGACATTCAAAAAAACATTTTTAGTTATGTATATGCTTGCTCGAACTCAGGCTGCTTTTTTCATCGAAGCCGTGAATAATCCAAAAAATTCAACCACCTATATAATGCCTCGTAGATCCGATCAGATGATGAAATATTTTTTTTGATTATAATATTTCATTTTTTTAAATTTACTGGTGCTGATTAAAACGCATATACGGATTTTAATTATTCAGCTGCATTATTCAGTTAATTATCAAGGAAACTATCAGGATTCGTTTAAAAGAACAGGTGTTAGAAAAACTCTTTTATCTTGACGTCAGAAATCGTGACGATCCTCCCCTTAATACCATAAAAATTTAATTTTAAACTTATTGAAGATCGAACGCATTTCAACAGCATAACTCATAAAGGCATCCAAGTATGTAGAAATTAGCCAATCTAGATTTACTGTTATTTATACTATATCTCACCTTACCACGTTTGCTGAAAAGTGTTTTTAGTTTCAAATATAAAAATTATATATCCTGAATGTCCCCTTAGAAGGTATAAATTATCACAATAAACTTATGAGTGTGAAAGATGAAACTAAAAAATAGATCATATAAGAAAAAGAGTACCAATTAATCATAAATTACGAAATTCTATCAATTTTTGTTATAAATTATAAAAACATTTTAAAGTATAATAAATATTAGTGAACGATTTTCGTGCAACATCTTTCATGGCTAGCTGTGACATAAGCCAAATTTCTAAAAACCATTTTTCTTATTTGATTTTATATATTAGTTGTAAGATTGGATATTTTATTAGGACAGACCCCTTCGAGGTGACCAATTTTAAATAAAAAACGATTAGCCAAAGCTCACATTAACCCACTTCCCCTCAAATTGTTGATATTTTAATACATTAAAAACAAATAATCGAATGTGCAAAAAATCTCTCTTCGTCGGTTTTGTAACTGAGCATATCTTCGCCCACATAAAGAAATCTTGATGCAAGAATCCGGATGAATGGTAAAAGAGGTTAAAATTATGTATATACTAAGCCTAGATATATCGATGAATTTTTACGTGAGTAAATGACACAAATAGATATGGAATAGCGAAACGATAAGTCAATCTTCATTAAAGGACTAGTGGATATTCGTATGAGTTAATTTTATCTTGACGTTCAAAAAAATAACCCGGCTATTTTGGAACCATCGAGATCTAGTCTTTGTATGATTTATTGTACAATTTTTCATATAAGTTGGTAATACAAACGTTAGTGCTAGAATCATAAATTTATCACTGTTCACATATATTTAAAATTAATATCTACTACATCTTTTAAATGTAAAAAATTTTGATAATTGGATAATATAACTGATTTAGAAAACATGAAGGGCACGAATGTCAATTGTTCGATTGGAAAAATTTACTCTAATAAATAATTTTATGTTAAAATATTTTGATAAAATAATTGAGCATGTCCTCGATGTTGGGATCAAATATATTTTTGCACGCCAAAATTCAGCTGTAGTAAAAAAAACACTGCTATAATTAGGATTGAGTATCGACTGTTTAGTAAAATTGCAAAAACCTAATTCATAATCGTTAAAAAATTAGAAATAACAAGACACTAGATTAGGGCGTCGATATTCGAAGTGTATACAACTAAGTCCGAAATAAAGAAGATAATTTTTGAGTAACTATATTTGCCTTAATGTTTTCTTAGATGCCCCAAACGATACTTGGTTAGAAGATTCCTGTATCTTAAGGAATAAAACCAAATGTGGTTCATAACCTATATCTTTATACGTTGGTAATCAGTGTTTTTGTATTTTTAGAGATTGTACTTTGGCTTACGTTTAGAAAAAGAAACTACACCCTGACTTTTTAAATCTTAAGTAACAAATTCGGATTTGATTCATAGTTATTCTTCTTGATTCTATCGAACCATCTTATATAATTAGGCAAAATATAAAAATATGGGGCAATATGGCAAAATACATCTAAATGTTATTTGTTTTAAAGTATTTTTTATTCATTAAATATTTTATAAACGTTTTTCGATATGTTCAGTTTTTCTCTCATTTCTTCCTTGTACAGACATTGAAGCGCCTTGGTCATCAGCAGCTATGGTTTGAAATGAATCAATCGCAGAATCGAAGGCTCTTAAATGTTTTAGTTAATTTCTCTCAAAGTTTTTGTATGAATCATTCAAATTATCAACCTTCATAATAATAAATGAATCTGTGATTGGTTGTGCTTTCCAACCTAAACCCCTATACGATTCTCCATAGGCTCTACATTTAGTTCCAATTTCATCCATAAATACTTGAACTCTTGCATCAACCTTTTCATCATTGAGGTTGTGTCTATTCGGATTATCTAGGGATCTGATTGTAGTGTTTGGTTTTTAACACATTTCTTCGTTCGAACCAATGTTATCTGGCATATCTTGAGACATATCGGGATGTGTTTTATCGCTTTTGAATGATTAATGTTTATTTGAGTATTCGCGAATCAAACTATATTTACGTTTTAGATTTGAAATATAATCAAGAAACTCCGTATTATGATTTGTGCCTGGAGATAACTGTGGACATTATACGATATCAGAAACTTTTTGTCCAACAGTTGAATCTGTAGCAAACATAGGATTTCGAGGTATGAGTACATCACCCCAATTTGATCCATGAGCGCATATCTCATTTGAAATAACCCTGTTTGTGTCTATGCTACAGTGTAAATTTGACTGTTGAATGTTTTTGTTAAAGGGCGTAGTTGCACATTGGGGATTTATAATGTTGTTTTCAACGTACCTGGGATGAATGGGTCGCCGCTCGTAATTATATTGATTGCTTGGATGACCATAAAAATTATGTTGTAAGCGTGGATGGCAAAAATATTGATTATAATAGTTTGGTTGTACCATAGCATTTGTTGCAAAGCTTGGCTGTGATACGATGACGTGATTTGCCTGAATTTGGCGTTGTGATAGGTAATAACATCTTATTTTTGGCTAAAAATTGTTGACATTTAATAGTTGGGCTGTGAACATGGGAACATGAACGACTTAAATTGGGGATGATTTGTCGATTTCTAGTGTTTGTATTTGATGAATCTACGTTCTCAATTAAGGCTTCACCTATTTTGGTTGATGAGCTATATGGTATCACTTCAAAAAACTGCCTTGAACTATACTGATCTATCATATGGGCCCGTGAACGATGATAGAGTTGTGTAGGTCTCAAATAATCAGGTCAATGTGTAATTCGAATTTGCTGGCCTGATCCACTTAGGGATTGTTCGGTCTTTCATTTTCGTCCGTTACCTTCTATTTCTTTGAAGATAGTAATTATAAATGATCGAATGTTTTTATATCATTCAATTTACCGATTGGTACATTTATTATTTAATTATCTTAAATACTTTGATTAGGTAAAAAAAATTTATTAATCAGTATTTTATTTACAGTTTTTTCTTTGAGAAAATAATTTAAAGTATGGAGAACCGTTACATAAAATAAACAACATTTAAATGAAGTTATTTTCAGCGGTCTGATGTCCAATCTCCTGCATTAACAAACAAAGCCATCCTAATATTTACGAGTACTTAAAAATATGATTTGAGTTCATTAATGTGTCATTCAATTTTTCATACTATTTAAAAAAACAGAGTAATTTATTGAAGCATTAGTGTATTTTAAATGCTGTAGTTAATTACATTGTTTACCAAACATTAACGTCACACCACGGATGGATGTAGAAAGACAAGCCTAACTTAATTTATGTTTGATTTTCGATATAAACTACATATGCTTTAATAAGTTTGCCCTGTATACATAGATAACGGTTTGTCATACAAGGGTTTTTTGTGCTATTGAATTTATTTTGTAAATAATTACTACAGAAGTCCATATCAATGATAATTTACTTAAATGACATATGTTATGTTGATATATTACTCAATGTTTCATTAGTTGAAGTTCATCTCGACATTTCCAGCCAATTCCATAATTTCTGTAAAATTAATTATCAGAAAATAAATGGAAATATTTCCGATGTAAGGCATGCGTGTGAGTCGTAAAAGTTCAGAAAAAATTCTAAAAAATAGATACAATTTTATGATAAATCAGATTTATAATGCTTTCATGATAATAATGACAATAAAAAATTTAATGAAAATTTTGTATATATCAGATATATCATTTATAACTTAATAATTTACACCCCAATCAGTAGACTGAAATATTTTATATTCAATAATATTGTTGGACAGACACATGACGTGATAGGCGTTCGATATTTCATACCCAAAAACGATGTATTATTACCCACAAATTAATATTTATTCCCCTCGACATTTATGCGTTTGTTTATTTATCCAATGCAGATAATTCCATCTAAATTTTCAAAGTACTTGCTATCATATAAAAATTTACTATTAAATTAACATAACGAGAGTAGACGAGTAAAATATGTAATCTGAGTGCATAAATGAATTTATATTAATGTCACTTTGTAGATATCTCTTAATAATTATTAATGGTTATAAAACCTGATGTGTATCATATGGTAAATTTTAGAAATAATTGTGCAATAATTAAAAGGTATTAACCATTAAAGTAGACATTCAGCATTACAGGTACTTCAACATAGGCTTCCCTCTTTTAATTATTCCACAACATTCTTTTGATGGGTTTTGGTTCAATATTGAAAGTGGCTGAATATTATATCACAAGAAACCGAAATAATAATTAATAGAATCTGGGTAACAATGTTTAAATATGTCTTTTTATTACACATAATGTGTCCATAAATCAGAAGTATACCTCGATCAGAACACGATTTCGTCATGTTTGAATAGATATGGTTATGTCGAAGAATTTTCATATAATATGGATATCTTATCATTTAATTTATAAGGGGAATGTCCCTTGATTAAATAAACATTTATAATGTACTCCGTGATATCTAAAGGTATATTCCTAAAGTGATTGAGTTTTTGTGTAAACACGTTGAGAGAATCGTATTATATAATTACAAGAGAATGTAAACAACTAACTCTGACCCAACTAATTTATTTGAATTATTGAGTTTTAGGAAACACATAAGTGTAAATAGATGGTAATATTAGATAATATGTAATAATTTAAACCGAGTGTATGTTATTATTAGAACTAAAAAAACTCCTTTTTTTTATTTATGAATCAAGATATGAAAGATCTGAATCATAAACAAACTCTGAAAATTATTCTTGGAAATAGGTTTAAACGTACATTGCTATGTCATCAGCTTTTAACCTCTTCTAATCTTACATGCAAAATATGAATCAAAGTAATCAGGAATACTATTAGTTTCAATCTGATAATACAGAAGAAAAATTAGAAAGGGATAGGTTATAATTCCTAAAAAGATCGGTCGTTCTATCAATTATTTTGTCATAACGGATAGCTTATAATATCATATTGACTTTTACGTTGTTCCATAGGTTCTATTTGAAACCATAGAGGTTTTATATCTATAGAATTTAAGATGACATTATCTTCAAACATTATTGTAATAATGGATAAAAAAACTGAGCAAGCTCATTTTTTATACTAGGAATGTATTTATGTGATTTTGATGAAATAAAAATTTCTGCACTTAAATAAACCATTTCCGTCCAAAATCGTCGACTTTCGGATGACGACATTCAAATTTTCCGATATTGAATTTATTATATAAAGTAAATTTAAGAAAGATTCTATGCTGTTTTACAAAATCAAATCTCAGTAAACGACAGCACCTATTCCACTTTTAAATCAGAATGAATATTCTTACAGCACTAAAAGGTAGAATCTATATAAATATCAATGTACTTATAAATACATCGTTGGAACATTCGAATGTAATCATCGTAAAGTCGGCCATTTTCGAGTGAGAATGGTGTAATTAGGTGATCGATCCTGTTCTTGACACTAAACAGTTGTCGGATGATTTTAATCCACGTATGAGCTCAATATTGATGCTATATTGGCACAATTAGTATCAATTATCGATAAAAACATATCTACAGGATAATAGTTTCTGTCTTACACTATATTGATGCGTTTGGTTTATCTGTGTTTAAATTGATGAATTGAAATGACAAAACCATGCAGAGATATGTATTGATTAAATATCATTAAATAAATGATTAGATCACACCAATATCCATGAAAATTCTTTTAAATATACGAGACTATCTATGCATTGTGGCTGTTAAGTCAACCAAATTAGAAACAGCTCAAACTGTTGTAATACGTAACATGAAAAAAGGGGGATAATTCAAAATATTTTAATTTTTTTAACTATATATCATTCTAAGCGATACTGAGATACCTCTCGTGTGATACAAAATATCGGTGTAGTGTGTGGAGAGAGATTTAGACGACCAAGATTCTGTAAATAGTAGTCTTAGATTATAAACAT
Source organism: Thelohanellus kitauei (assembly GCA_000827895.1). Lineage (NCBI taxonomy): Eukaryota > Metazoa > Cnidaria > Myxozoa > Bivalvulida > Myxobolidae > Thelohanellus > Thelohanellus kitauei. The sequence continues at coordinate 10,843 of JWZT01005323.1, forward strand.
AAAAACATGCCATATTTGCAACAATTATTTATCAACTTATTTATGATAGAATTCATTTAAGAAGTTTTAATAAATAACGAATGTTTTAACTTCTTCAAATAGGACAACTGATCATTCAAAATGACCATCAAACCAGATTGTGCATTAATCAAATTACTAATTCAGTATTTATTTGTCGTTTAAAAAGGTAAAGAGATCTAGATACATGTTGTAACCATTAACGTATGTCACGGTGGATTCTTTCGGAAATACGAATAAGATATTTTTACTTTTTTAAACGTTTATAATGATTTATCTATTACTTTTAAATAAAATCTTATAGTGTTAATAGGTATTTCGTTCCAGTAGTTCATGTTTGATGGTCAATATATCAATATTTAAGATAAGAACTAGTACTTTAATAATTCTGGTGAGTATGGCCGAATAGTATTTTATCAAAAACCTGTATTGTTGTTGGGATTCTCGATTACGTATACACAAATGAAGCTCATTCCATCTTCAAGTTACAGGATCTTTATATATGAGAACAAAGCTTCTTTAACGATGGCTACTCGAATAACGTTCTTATAAAATAGTCTGAACTTTAGTATCATTGGCATAATGTTTATTGGTAAATTTTCAACTTTTTGAATGTTTATAAAAGATGCCAAAAACATTTATCAACCAATGTGAAAGGTATTTATACTTCAAGTGGTGGTTTTACGTGACCGAATTTTGAATAAAATATAGAACAGAATATGAGATATTACGATTTCAATTGATAAATCGAACTGAATTTACAGATATACCCAAATGATTTCGTGTCCAAACGAAAATAAACAATATATACGCTTTTATATTAAAAATATACATACAGCGATGTCGCATGTAAAAATGTGAAAAGAGAATGGTGAATTTATATCACATAAATGTTCCTATTAAGATCAAATGGAACAAAAGCTTTTTAAATTGAAAGACCTTGTAATGGAGTCAAATATATCAAATGCCAAACATCTCGAAACGTTTGAAAATCAGAGGCTTCAATAATCGGTTGTAATATTATATGCATTTATCTCCAGATGGAAACATATTTACAGTTTTGTATAAAAACAACTATAATTTAATAAAAACATATTCGAATTGCACCTTTAAATTTATAGTTTTTCAAACTAAAAAGATCTTATAACTTTTGGGTTTAATTTCTTTAGATTCGAATTCAAAAATTGGTTAACAGTTAGGAACTTAAACAAAAAATTTGAGAAGCCTTGCTTCTAATATTAAAACTGGCTCACCCATACTCTAAAATGAACTGAATTATAGCAAATAAATGAATGCAAAACTGGTCTGCTTTTCTTACATAAAAACTTTTTTCTTATTGATTGTCAAAGGATAACGATGGAATATCACAAGGAGAGTGTTAAGCCATAATATGATCACTGGAAACATCACATTAAAGAATTAAAGTTTGATTGATATTCTTAAGAACGGTGTAAGTGCTCATATTCATTAATAAACAGAAATTCATGCATTTATAAATTGAAAAAGTTTAATAAGTTTTGAGGTCAGTTTGCACTGCAATGAATCAAATTCTTTTGGAAAATAATATTTGTCATAATTTGTTTGATTCTGATCTTTAGGATATTTACGTAATAATCTTTTTTTTTAATCTAAATTATTTATGTAATAAAGATGATTAAAATGAAATGATATTGCAGTGAGCATCAATATTTAATGTTCAGTGAAATTATTTTTTAAGACTATCATGTATATTTAACAGATATTTGTGCCTTTTTTTGAATTTGAGTTTCAGTATTTCAGCGTATGCTAAGATTTCATAAATTTGCATGAAATATCAAGAAAGACAAAACGAATTATATTAACTGAAATTGGATAAAAAATTCACTGAACGATGATTGTACAAGGTTTCACATCAATTTCGTAACAACGGGTATACATGAATGAGTTTTATTATATGAGATAACCGTAACGGTGTAGAGGTCGAATTTTTTAAGATTTTTATAAAATTTTATCAAATTTAAAAACGTTTATTTTTATCTATTAATGATAACTCATTCTATGAACGGCATATCTTCAGTTATTGAATAATGATGAATTAATAAAAAAAATTCGAAAGTATGTCAATTTTGTCAATACAATGTTAAATACACTCTGACAACAATAAATTCTAACATTATATGCAGGAATTCTATAAAAACATTCATTTGTTAATTAAGTGTTTGTCGATAAATCGTGTTAATTTCAGTCATATTTCATCCATGAGTGAACAGAGGAGAGGACAAGTCTGAAAAAATATCGGATCCAGTATTTAATACTTGATAAATCATCAATACTTTTTGATGAATAACCTTCATAATAATTTAAAGCTCAAATTCTGTCATTAATTGTTGTTATTATATGAAAGGTCCCTTCTTGGTTTCAATACTGATAATGATTTGGGCGGTTTTTAGGTAAAAGCAAAAATTACAAATAAGAACCTGAAAAGATACCCACGACGACGTCCAAATATAAAACACTGAATAATAGACGACGAATTTAAATTTGAAATATTATAATTGATTTTTTAACTTCAAGACAGTTAAATGGATTATTTGCATCAGTACTCGTTTTTAAATGTCAATTAATCACGAATCTCCTTATATATTTTGTGAGGATGCCTTATGATTTAAAATTAAAATATTTAGAGACAATATATTCTATCTTTTGATTTGGGGTAATTTTAAGGATTTGATTACAATAGATAGAATCAAATACATAGAACGAAAATACATAGGATTTGATATACAAGTATGTTCTAAAGTTAAAAATATTAATACAGTTGTTAACTATGATATCAATATTTATTTATTTTTAACATCAAAGCATCTCTACTTTGTATTATATTATTTTCTTTAATATCTTAATTCGAAATATGTTTCATGGATAGAAGTTAAACTTCTAGATTTTTAATTTCAGTAGATGACCAATTCCCATTATCAAGAGCTAAAGAGGAAACTATCTTCTAGTTTGTGATAGCTATATATTCAATAAAGAAAATAAACCGTCTGGGTTGGCTAATTGACCTTCAGATAAATACCAAATCGAAGATTGACTGTGTAGATGTACGGCGAATCGAGGATAATTTTTTTTCGCCGAAAAAGGAATACAATAATGGCCCAGATGCTAACCAAGTTAATGCTCGACGAGTGCTTAATCAAGTAAAGGAAAATGATAGAACTTTCCAATTGTCTACTCAACAGATAGTTGCATGGAATGTCATTGGTATAAATCAGTCTACCGCCTCAGCATTGCCAGCGCTTTCGTCAATGACTGGTCTTGCTCAACAGACGCGTAGAGATGCAAACACTCCTCGGTGTAGCCCTAATTCTCTTTCATCAATTGCTCTTCCTATTGAGAATACGCTTAGCCGTAGGGATGAAAAATTTTTACAATATTACAGTGGTCAAAATGAAAATAGAATACTGATATTTTCAACGAACAACAACTTAGAACCCTTAAGATCAAGTAATTGCTGGTACTGTTATGTAACTTTCTAGACTGACACATGATTGTTTCTCAACTCGACACTGTACATTGCAAAATAAACCTTATATTTATTCAGACCGTTTATGGGTTATTAACTGCCAAGTCTGAATCCATATATACCTAATTTTTTACTTCAATTAGTAACCTAAAACCTGGTTTTTAACCTGCTAATATAATTCTCGACTTTGACATAAGTTCACACAATGCTCTCAGACGCGTTGTCCATCAGACCATAGTTAAAGAATATACCTATGTTATTTTCAAATATCTATGGAGTAAACTTCAACAGAATCCATCAAAGTTGAGTAGATAAAAAGAAGATAGAGAATTTGTGATAACAGATATAATGATACAGGCTGTATGCTTCGTACCAATACCATATATTTTCTTCGATTTTGCGAAATTTATTTTTTCTAATGTCTTTTGGAATGATTCTGAAATTTTAAATTGTTTAAGCGACTATTTTGAAGATTACTACATTGTCTGAATTGTACCATCAAACATCCGAAGAGCACCTTTATTTCCATACTGTTTATTGAACTGTTATGATGCCACTATCATAAAAAATTGTAGAACTAATATTTTGGTCGAAAGATGGCACAATGGATTCGCCAGATGTATCACCTTTCGTCATCCAGATATAAAAATATTCATCGAATTCTGAAAATCCAGTCACAATATCAATAATTGTCTAATAACGCAGTTAAAAAGTTGAATGGTCATTTAATTAGCACGCAATTGATACAAAGATCATAATATAAATTTGCTAATATTGGCAACACTTATAGAAGAGAGAACATGATCACATATTTACGAAACATCCCGAATAATGTAACGAAATACAAAATATTCACTAATTTTATACTATTACACTAAGCGTTCTCATAGTCATTTCCGATTCAAATGTTTTAATCAGTATACAATATAAAAAAAAAAGAATCCTGAGAAGTTCAGAAGATTTTTGTATTTTACAAAATTAATCTTATAGAAAAATGAGATAAATTATAATTTTAGAAATTCTATGTAAACACGTTATATGTATTGTCGTGTTTCCAATCGAAAGATTCTTATACAGTATTCAATAAATGGAAATTTCTGAATGTCAAATACAGGTATAACAAATATTGACACATACATGAATACACAGATGATTATGTTATCATGCGCTTATTGATGTCTTAATATTAGAACTGGCGCGATTTAAATAAGCATGTTTGATGAATGGAAAGAGGAGTTGATTATTATGGTATTATACCAACAAAAAAATAGAATATTTTCTAAAAGTCACATTAAATATTGTAGTTGTAAAGGATTTAGATAAAAGTAAACTAATAGCTTATCAGAGATATGGGAATATGAAAATGTTAAATATTGTACAAAAACAGAATATCTGAAAAATAATCATTGTTAACAAAGTAAAAAAATAATCACTGATTGTTTTCTTGTTATAATCATATTCCTTTTTGGTTCCCCAAAATTTTTTTTATCTTTCATATTGTTTATGTCTTTAAATTCTGTACTTGTCGAAATATTTGATTTTTCATCTGAGAAATGCAAATTCTAACCACTGTATAAGTAAATACATTAAAACAACTGTAAATTGTAAATCAAAATGTGCTGTATATATTCTCAAATACCACTTAAGAGATTGTTAAAACAAGGATTTACAGGATCAATGAAACACGAACCAATTACCATTTTTAAAATCTAAGTTCGTAATATATTTGATTTTTACTCAATTTAGACATTAAACACCACAAATATATCTGTTGTCACTAGATTCGAAAAAAATGCTTGTTTTTCTATCATCTTATTTCAAAAAAAATTTTATGGTTCTAGATGAATGATGAAAAATCTGTTCAACAGCGTGAAATATATGTGGTTGATTTAAAAATAAAATAACGCAAATGGATTACATTTTATTAAATTTTAACACATCTTTTTGTAATTATTGTGGGACGAATATGAGGCTGAATCAAATAAATACACTCAAACTATTAACAGTCATCTAAGATTAAAATGTCAATATATGTACTGGACTTTGCATCCATTATGCGACACTGCGTATTCTAAAAATAGATACCTTTCAATCATATGCGGCTCAAAGGTATTCTAAAGTCTTTCATGTTGCGTAGACTCAATAAAAATATAGATTTTTAGTGAAAAATAATAAAATGATTTGTTATTAGTATCTGTCAACATTTTTTATGCGATAGCAGTCATCAAAAAGTCTTTCGGGGTGCAATCAATACGTTTACAATAACCACGCAGAAAAATATGTTGACTCATTTAGGATTCCAAAAGCGTAAAGTATATTTATTATTGTATGTGATCTATGATGTTTATTATTTGTTTGAGGTTGAATTGGAATAGCGAAAATTTCAATAAAATATAGATTCAGGCGCACAGAAGGTTCTCAAATAAATATTCAGTTTCCCACAATAAGATACACACATTCTATCATATTGGTACTAAGAGTGTCCCATAATGGATGTAAAAATGCATAAATTAACAAGCTGATTAAGGATAAATGTATAAACCTCTCTCAGAATAATTTAAGATTTCGAAAGTGAATTTAAGTATCAATATCCTTTCTTAAAAACTTCTTTGCTTAGATTTTCCACCATATCTATTTGTTTTGCATTTTTACGTAATTGCCAATAATTTAAGAATATATTGAGTCACCATTTCTTAAATTGTGTCATATCTTGAAACGCAGGATGTACAACAATTGATGCAAAAGCCGATATTAGAAGGTTTTAAGATAATGATATCGATTGAGTTATATTGGCACAACGATAATTGCGCAAAGTATGGATGTTTTTTTGTTGTTTTCGTCGAATTGCGAGTTGTAGAATATTCATGAACTGTTGAACATGTTTAAATCTTTGCATGATATATATAAATTATTGATAATTAATTTGTTGTTCCTCAAATTTCATCAGAAACAATAAACATCGATATTAATTGAGTGGGTTGAAAATTGCGAAACATTATTCTGCTAAAGAAAAATTCCGCAAATTTATGATTTATTTTGTTGTTTATGTCATATAGCGGGTTTTAGAATATTAATCAACGTTTGAATATTGTTAAATCTTTATTTGATGTCAATGGAATTTGACAATTCATATTTTGATCCTCAAATTTTAGCGGAAACAATATAAATCAATATTTGTCAACTGGTTTGTGCAAAATTGACGATAATTTGGCAAATTTCTGTTTTTCTCTTAATATTGTAATAGGAAAATTTGAGAAACGCCAATCCGGGTCATTTGTTTCAATACTCTTAAGGTGCAGTGTTTATACATATTTTTTGTTGATATGACAGAATTACTCTTTTGCATTGATTAGATTGTTGAAATTTTCTAATTTATTACCCTTAAATTATAAATTAAAGAAAATACAAAACCACATTGTGATTAATACATATTTTGTTATGGACAGTTAAAAATGTCGTAAAATTAACAAATGATATAAATGAAGAAAATATGGATAAGTTTCGCTGGCCAAGTGTATCCAAGCAGTACGTGAATAAGATAGCCTATCACTATTTATCAGTAAAGATAAAACGCTTTATTTTAAATTAATGACATTGAAGACTCTAGTGATATGCATGTTTCTCATGATTCGCTAGTTGATGAATTCTTTTCGTTTTTTAATATGTTTTTCTCTTGTAATTGTACATAGTGGTAGCTATATCACTTGAATAAAATAAAAAAAATATGAGAATATAAGTCGTCTAAAATTTTTTGTATCTTCACCGCAAAGCACATCCGATTTACAGCAACATTAAGAAGTTTCATTTTCATACTTTAGGATCCATAATATCTGATAGATGTTGTTTTCTGCAAGAAAGCGTACTGTAAGTGCTTTGCCACGGATACATAGCAAAGCTCCAAACCTGTGTAAATTTTTTTATGTTATATTTTTAAATTACCAAACAATACTACAGAAATATATGATGGAAAACAGTCGAAACAGAAAATCTAATCAATTAAATTTAAACAAAATTTCAAAATTTTGTAACAAAAATATAAATAAACTATGTATGGGAGCCTATATCTTGATTTACACTGTTAGGCAATTTATGAATCTTATGAAGTTTTATCTTTTATTGGTTGACATTAATATTTTAGTGTTCAATTTGCAATTCTTTGAATGTTGCTAGAATTAATCAAAATTGATATGCGTAGGCACGTATAGACAGAAATTACATTAATTGCTCAAAAAAACTTGAGTAAAATTTTCGGGATTACTAAAGATATAAATAATGTAATAATTCGTTTTTCGATTAGATACATTGGCTTTAACTTATAAGTTCGTAAAACTATCATTTATTTATTGTAGTTATGTACTAATTAAACATTGGAAAATTTGATTTTGTATTCCTTCTGATCGCGAATATTATTTTATCATTATATGCAATTTTTCATTTCTTTATTCATTCATTACTAATTAGCAGTTTGAAATGATTACAACAGAAAAAAGAAGACCTGCCTTAACCTTTCAGTGTCAAACATATAAAAAAAGCCTACTCGCTCCAAACTGAAAATGTTACAACTTGGCGTTGTATAGAAAAACTGTGTCTAAGTAGCCATCAAACAAATAAAAAAAACAGTATTAAAAACGACATCTCTTTCTACTCATACGCACACATTAAAATCCTGAAAAAGTGTTGAAACAAAAAATCGAAACAAAAATATAAAGTATAAATGTGCCGAATTCGAATATCCAACGGCCTCTAATTTTAGAACCCCTCTCAAGCGCAACGCCAAGGAATCTACGTTTGTTCAGCGAAACAGTTTCTCGCCAACAAAGAATCCAATACAATCGACAACTAAATAATGTTAATTTTAGATTGCCTTTGTCGGCGCAAGATTTAACGATACCTGATAAGTTTAAAATATATCTTCGTAAAGAAAGACTTTTAGTCTTCGACAACGAAGACTCAATCCGAGAGAGTTTTATTATATTTCACATGAGTCGGGATTATTTGCACTATCCTTATGCACATATATTTATTTTGAAGCCACGTTTAAACCGCTCCATCAATATTCTACAATAAATTTGTGATCCATGGGGTATATTATCAAAACTATACACCCTTGACTTTCATTTTCATGCAAAAGACGAGTGATGAAATGTATTACAGGATATGATCGAAAATACATGAACTCATCAAACTTACAACCTCCACAGCTCTTTGTGATTTTGAATTTGCCTATATTAATGGATTTACGAGGGTCTACAGATCAATAGCCTTAACCAGCCTTTTTTTTTTATCATTTTTCCCAATGTATCTGGAGATGCATACAGTGACAGGGGTTGTTATCTCTATAAAAACTTCGAGAGAATTAGAACAAAATTAAAAATGTTTGTTGTCATTACTTGTTGTTCTACCGATACAGTCGTTAGCAAATATGAACTAATTTAAGATTCAATTATTAAATCCGAGTTAAGGAAAATTTTTTCAGAGTTCCTTATGTATTCTGAAGATATATTTACTGTGCACTTAAGTAGAAAATGACGACTTAGACCACTCTTCAACATTTCTTTATGGAATCAAAGTATGAAGGTTATGAATCAACTCTCAAGAATGACAAAAAATATTGAAGGGTTACACCGGGTGTTTTCATCAATAGTGTCTGCTAATCATACGATGATATTTGGCGTCCAATATTCTCTCAAATTAGCAAATTCATTAGCGGATCATGAAATCGACACAGCCATTTTTAAAAGAAACGTTCGAGGTCAACAGGGAGGAAGGTACTACAACATTACAAATATAATTACATTTATTGTCAAAAACTCTAAAAATTTGTCCTATGTAGAATCTCATAGGTGCATATCTTACGCATTTAGTTTTTTTAATTTATTGAGTTAATTTATTATGCATAGAAAAAGCAGAGAAATGTTAGATTGTTTTGATTTGGTGTGATATAACAAAATGAAGATAAATTATCTACAAAAAATCGTGATATTGAAAATTTAATTAGCATTTAATGAAAATAAGTTGTTAAAAAACTACAAAATTTTGTTTTGCGGAATCATCGAAGCGCAATCATCTTCTCGTGGATAATATCAAAATACACAAAAAATTAAATGGGATATTTAGGTGTTTTTCTTCGTCTTGCTCTGCTAATTTCATTATATGATAAAACATTTTAGAATAAAAATTATCATTTCCTCAAATTATAAATTGTTAAATACAAAAAAAAATACAGCCCGTCCATGATTTGTCTATTTACTATACTATGTAGAAATTTAAAAGGATAGATCTTCATCCGGTATTGTGTAAATCCAATCAATCACGGAAACTGACGGATGTAAAGGTGGTTGTACATTTCCCCTAAAGGTTTAGATAACAGGTTCACAAACTCATGCTCGCGAATAAAAGGTTGGTACTCAATTGTTTAGAGCTTGCTCGTGAAGATCCCAATTTTTTTATATTCTTTTAAAAGATTGAAAAGAATTAATCTATACTACATCTTCACTGGCGATTTTCAAATATTGTTGTGGTTTTAAAATCGTCGATTATATTTTTTTCTTTAAAACATTGTGCATTGAATGTTAAATATTTTCAATTTTGTACCATGATCACCAAAGTAGAGTATACGTCACTCAATTTTATTATATGATACAACTCTCTTAAGGGTTACAATAAAGGTATTTTTGTTAAACATAATTATAACCTTTGAATTTACTAGAAACATATCAAAACATGAACGATTATATCCGATAATTGAAGATTGCAAAGATTCGAAAAGGCAAAAATCTTCTTTAGATCCATTTTATCATCAAGAATGCAAACCTATTTCAACCTCAATGTCCAATTATCTAAAATGTCGCTAATTTTTGTTTGGAATGTCATATTATTTCATTCAGATAGCCGATTTTCTTTCAGAATTCAAGTTGATAATTTATTAAAAAATCAAAGCGCAATGCCAATGATGCAAAGCGCCTTTATTCTTGAATTTAAACCTACGCAGTCGTTTTCTTACATCTGATATGATTATTTATTTGTCTTTTATTAGGTACTTCTTATCTACCGCCAATATGATATACGCGGAGGAGGCCTTTTTCAGCTTTGATATTACGAAGACGTTATGCCTAGAGTCGTCCATGAATTTTGGTAGAACAATACCGTGGTTAATTCTAGGGAACGAATTATAAACATCTCTACCTCAATGAACGTAGCTAGTCGCGTCAATTAAAGAGGAATCGTGGCCTCGTACTTTTCAAAACCGAGTTTTTGCAATATTTTGTAAATGCTTGCAACGGTTATCTCTTTCTCACATGATGTTTGTCAAAGACAATATATGTTTTAATCACTCGATAAGAGTTGTCAAATCCTAATAATTTTCTCAATTACTGCTAGAATATAAACGCGATGTATGTCAGGGCGGTTTTATCTATCTTAAGACTGACGGTAAACCG
>JWZT01005328.1:0-11203 GCA_000827895.1 Thelohanellus kitauei
ATAGAAATTATACTGTAAATCAACTTCGTACCAATCCCTAACGTAATCTCTGCCCTGGTAAGCAATTCACAGTGTGTAAATCAAAACAGAGAACATTTCCGAAATATTATAGAAAATTTCGCGAATAGTTATATCGGCCTCAGAAATGTAGATGGGACAAGAACATCACAAAAATTTCCAACCACATTCTGAAATGTTCATAAAATTACAATCAATGGCCAATCAAGAACGAATAATTCTATTGAAGGATTGCACAGTAAATATGCAAAAGTGGTAAGGTTTTTATCCTTAGTTATTCAAAATTGTACTATTTGCAACTGGACGAAAACTATCAAAGAAATATTTGCCATCAATATCAAAATTGACGGTGTAGATTTTAACGCAGAACTTATCGACCGCAGTTAATGATATACCTTAATTTTTATAAATTAATTCATCAGATCGTTTTTTATTTTTTGATAAATTCACAAACTTTAACCTTAATACAAGAAAAAATACTCATGTTTACGAAATATAGATAGTTTTTTGGGTTTAATTTTAGATGGATACCCGAAGTATATCCACTATTTGCCGCTTAAAATGATATTTTGTTGTAACAGCGCGTGTGTCACTTTCGTGGTAAAAGTCATTTGTTGTAAAAGCATGGAACCCAACAAAGAACTTATAGATCATGCGCAAAATTTCGGTGGACTGACGATCAAAGAATAGAACGGAACAGAGGCCGACGATTGAATCTGACGATGTTGTTGTTTGCTACGTTTGGGAATGGCATGGATTTCTTTGTACAAGAAGAAATTGCAATGAACCCGAGTTGTTCGGGTTTAGTCATATACCAAGGTCGGGCTGTTTTCAATTACACTAGCGCCCATGATCATTATCCTAGTCTGAAAAGTGTCGAACGAATATTTTATTGTCTGTTACATGTAATCGATTGCGAACGTTCATGTAGGGTGAAGAATTTGAATGAATTGTTTGAGGATTACCTGTTTTTACTTAATTTCAAAAGACTTAGCTCTCGGTTCGATCCAACTTCAAGATTTAGGATCAATATCAAATGTAGTGCCGAATTTAAGAAATATAAAGAAGGCGTTTCACGATGTATACATTATTTCATTATTTCTATGACCCAATGGGTGGTTGATCTTAAAACTCCAGAAATCGAGATCTGTGTTCAGCTTGGAGCTCAAGGTATGTTTATCGGTATTCCTGTAACTTTAAGACCAATATCCGATCGCACTTACGAGATTGGACTAAGAACACCAGTAGTCTTTGCTATGCTACATTTATTAAAATACTATTCAAGTGGTCATGTGCTGGTTTTGGATCCTTTTTGTGGCAAAGGGACCATTTTAAGAGAATCAGGTAACGATTTCATATTTGTTGGTTCTGACAACAATGCTGCCCAAGTTTCTTATGTTCAAGTTTTTTTTACATATATTTAGACAGACATAGAACCCACATGCTGTCTCTTGCATTCAAATATTGAAAATTTGCCTCTTAGATTGTCAATATTCGATGCAGTTATTTCTGATATACCGTTCGGCAACAAATACCTCACACCCATGGATGTTTATACTTCATTGGGAAGCTGGTTAGATCAATTTTATAACGTTCTACGTGATGGAGGGATCGCAGTTCTGTTAATATTGAGTACTTCAGAAAAACGCAGAGTGGTCTTGGGGAGATAAATCCAACGACTCTTTCAACCAACTAAAAAAGTCGCTTATTTCAACTCCAACGTTATGCTTGCCTGACACCAATAAGCCGTTTATCGTAGACACTGATGCTAGCGGTGAATCTTTAGGAGCCGTCTTGTCGCAAGTAACTAATGGAGAGGAGCATGTGATAGGATACGCCAGCAGAAAGCTCAGTGACGCGGAGAAAAATTACGGAGCTACGAAACGGGAAATGTTGGCAATTGTGTGGGCACTTAAACATTTTAAATGCTACTTGCTATGCAGCGAATTTAAGATCAGAACTGACCACAATAGCCTTAAATGGATGAATTCCTTTAAAGAACCAAGTGGTATGATAGCAAGATGGTTCGAGATTATGTCAGAGTTCAACTATACCATCGAACATCGACCTGGGAAAGAGCACATTAACGCTGATGCGCTCTCTCGCAAAAGAATAAACATAAACAGTATCATACTTAGTGATGCAGAATCCACGGTCTCTATGATCTCTAACGAGCGTCTTCGGAACGACCAGTTAAGCGATCCTGCGATTAATAAAATCCGTAATTGGTTCGAAAATAACTCATGTCCTGCTTCTCGGCCATGTAGCGAATCCAAAGTCGTCCAAGAATTTTGGATGATGAGAAATGAGTTATGTCTAGTTGACGGTATATTGTATAGAAAATACCGAAATGATGAATCTTTCCAACTAAGAGTCGTTGTACCGGCCTCATTGGTGCCATCGGTTCTTCGGGAGTTGCATGATTCAGATGTACAAGGTTGCCACCTTGGTTCAGACAAAGTGTTATCAAAAATTCGCATACGATTCTATTGGAAAAACATGAAGCAGGATGTTGAAAACTGGTGTCAATCGTGCGTCGAATGTTCTCAGCGCAGTAAATACGGAAAGACGAGACGTGCTCCTCTGTCGAGCTCTACATCTGGGTTTCCGTTCCAAAGACTCGCTATAGATTGCGTAGGACCTCTGAATTCTACTGAGAGGGGACATAAATATATCATTGTTGTGGGAGACTACTTCACGAAATGGATGGAAGCGTTTCCAACCCAAAATATTGAAGCAAAAACAATCGCCAAAGTAATAGTGGATGAGATAGTTTGCCGATATGGAACTCCAGAATCTCTCCACAGTGATCAAGGAACAAATTTTGAATCGAATTTGGTCAAAGAGATATGTCAACTTTTAAGAATAACAAAAACTAGAACTACCCCATACAGGCCCCAATCTGATGGAATGGTAGAAAGATTTAATCGAACATTCATAGATATGCTCAGCAAAACTTTGAAAGGAGACTCTGAATGGGACACATATCTCCCGAAAATTATGTTCGCCTATCGGTCTTCTTGCCATAAAGTCTCCGGTTGTTCACCCTATTATGCACTTTTCGGAAGGGAAGCAAAACTACCCTTAGACCTCCTCTTACCCTCAAATCAAGAAAAATCTGAAAATCTCTCAAGCCACTGTCTTAAGTTGAAGCATAACTTACAACGGGCCCATAATCTCATGGTCAAAAATTTGCAAGTTCACATGAAGAGTTGTAAGGCGCTCTATGACAAGAAAATGTATGGGAAACCATTTGATATTGGTGAGTATGTTATGATCTACAAACCATGCGGGAACAACAAACTTAGAAAATATTGGGACGGGCCCTATATCGTGAAAGAAAAGCTGAGTGACGTAACATATTTCGTCGAATCTGGAAACCGTCGTATTTCATGCCACTACGAGAGGATGAAGCCATATATTCAAAGACGATCGAATCTACAAAAAGCAGACGATCCGTGTCTTTTGGAGGGGAGAAGTGTTGGGTGTACCCTATCAGGATTAACGAGGGATAACGGATAGGATAGAGATTAGATTAGATTAGTATAGTTGTAATTGATGATGGACAACAGTGGGAATTCAAATATTATCCTTAATCGCAAAACTTGAAAGTTGTATGCTAAAAATATATAGATATCGTCATACATCTGCGGTGATACATTTTTCAAAAATATAAATTACTTAAATATCAAATCAGATTGTTTGCATTTTTCTAGATTAGTGAATCAACAAGCAAGCAAATCGAAAAATTCACAGGTACTTCAAACTCCACACTCATCGTCTACAAAAAAATCCTCACGCAGTTAGTGAGCTATAGTCTAGATTTTATTGATTTTCACATCAGGAGGAGGGGTTCAAATAAATAAAGCCCCGCTCCCTTTTAAGCTTTGTACTTAAAAAATTATTTTATGTTTAGAGATTATAACTTTATAATCTTTAACGATCATGATGTCAAAATTGTTTCTCAAATACCAAATATATTTCTGAGGTTTTAAAGAAAAATTATTTTATTTAAACACCTCCAGGAACATTTTGTGGCTCAAAATTTAATAATTTAATCTCAAAAATTCATTAAAGTATAATTTCTCGAAACGCCGATGAGTCGATGGCAAAGACTTTGTGAGTCTCTTCAGACGCCATATAACTTCGGGGAGAATATCATTTAGAGGGCTTCTACTATTTCTGACAGCTCTATTATCGTTTGTTAGATTTATAGAGATATGTCCCCTTGAACAGTGACTCTTCATCCAACAGTATTTTTGCAGCATCTCCGTGTATTCCCTCGTAACAAAACAATCCTCCCAACGTTTAGAGGTGACAGGATTCGGGTGTAATGATTACTCTTTCGGAAATGAGTCACTTAATGACAGCATCTTGCATCTTTATTTTTAAAAATCACATTCAAGATTCGGTTAGACTTCGGATTAAGCCCCCTTGCTGTCGCTCGTAGAAACGTTCAAATGAGATCAAAATTGCATGTTTGAATATGAAAAAAACATCTCACCGAGGAAATTGGGATCTGTTTTCTCGAGTTTTTTCTACATATTTACCTGGAACTTTACATGTGCTTACGACTCTTCCCGAACATTTACATTTTTAATATGCATATTTTTTTGAAATTATGACATTTTCAAAACAGAATAGTGGGTCATAGACTACTTTATTCAGTAGGAGGTCATTTCGATAACTCAAATATATATTAGACTGGCTATGGTATATTTGGAGACGTCAAAATCAGGGAGATCTATCGAGTGAGTTTATGAATGCTCTAAAGGATTTAGAATTCTTTTAATAGTTATTTTTTTAGTCTACAATTTTTTTGTGTTTATTGGTGGTTTTTTTTGGTTTTATTGTTTACGTTTTGTTTGATCGGGTTTTATATGGATATTTTATTGCGTTTTTAGTTTGTTTTTATATTTTTTATTTTAATTTATATTTTTGAAGTAAACGTAATATATATGGTTCTTAAACATATATATGACAAAATTATAGCTATAAATGATATTGGTTACCATGTGGACGCGTATATTGCATATGCGAATAGGTTGGTTTATTTAAAACTGAAGTTTTGCAGAAGTGAGTAAACCTCATTTTAAATGAACTTACCTGTTGATAGAAATGATTTTGGATGCTCTGAAGACTAAAAAATCAATTCGCCGATTTGTTTACATTAGTGATAATCTGTGATTCTTTCGGATTTGATGTATACATTAATGATGAGAATAAGCGCGGTATAATTGTGCAAAAAAGTTAATTGTTGATTTTAATAAATGGGCAGTATTTCCTCGATGAGAATCAGTTTTAATTACAGCTATGCAACTTTCATTCGAGTTACTTGCGTCTAAGAATGACAGCAGGTAGCATAATCCGAAATGCATCCCATTCTTATTTAAAGAAGAATCATTGATAGGATGAGAAACGATATGAATCGACTGCTTAATAAAACCTAATATTTGTTCATGCTATTTTTTGATGGAACAATAATTCTAACACCACAACAGAACCTCTCTCCGCTATTTGTAATATCTAAAAAATGTAGGTAATTAGATGCGAAAACTGACAAAGATGCATTTTTATCACGTAAAAGCCAGCAATATACGGTGTTTTCGGTTGAATTTCGTTTGTTTTTTGAAAAAAATTTGACAATTAAAATTAAAACTCATCTAAATTTTAACAAAATTGGTTTAGGTAATAATTTTATTGTTAAATGATAGACGAATAAACGTGTTAATGTTTCTGTATCGAACGTGCCAGTCAGATATATCTTATAGAAATTTGGAAATCCTTATCAGAGTCATTTTTATGGGTTTATTCCACCACTCATTTTTTCTCGACACTTGCCACTTTTCGAAACTTGTGGAGAATCCTAGACACAGTCGAGAACCCTACAGGGTAGGTGTTTAATTAGTGAAAGGGTCATACAAAGAGCTAAAAATCCTTAAACAAGTCAGAATTATTCAACTACGTGCCACATAACTGATGGGCTAGTAACCATAACAAGAGAAGATTATGGTAGTTAGCACCGAAACGTTTAAACTTATATTGGAAGCCATAAATGACGAAATAATAGAAAATTATACCATATTTCTTATTTTTGTTAATTTCCAATTTTATCTTTTCTTCAATTTTTCTTCCATCAAATGTTATTGCAAAAAGACTAACTTGAACTAAAACCCTGTAACATTTAATTAATGTGACATACAATCTTAATTTCGAGATGTATATTTTATCGTTAAATGAATGTTTATGCACCTCAATGTTGTATCGTTCATGTATTTACAAACAAATCGAATATTTATCTATACAAACACATGAAAATTCTTCTTAACAAAACTCAACGAACGACGATGATTAACGCCTATTTTGATCAGATCTATGAATATTGAATTCCTTTCAGGATCTTTTCCTTTACTAAGTTTGCCTCTATACACCCTCAATAGTGAACATAATTACCGATTTCTTAAGAACCACGATACGTACGCGGTTGTGTGTATCACTGGTTAGGAATATCGGTAATTCTTTCCCACTTAGCGATATATTTTTAATATTGCAGAATTCTCAAAACCCTTACTAAAAACAAACAGCAATAGGATTTTACACTGTTAACCGTTTCTTTTACAAAAGCTGAACCACTCAAAACTATTATTAAATATAGTTCTCGTTGAACATCCTAAAAGTCTTAAATTTTAAACATGATTTACGCTGTAATTAGCGGGTCACTATTTTTGGGTGAGCTTTACTTTTTCGGTCCCCTACGCGAACCAAAATCTAACGTTATAAAGTGAACGGAAACCATAATACACCCCGTAGATTTACAGTGAACAATTCTCAAAATACAAAAAACTCAAAGCCATGCTACTTTACTGTCAATTTGCGACCATACAGATACTTAATTGGGGTTAAAAATATCCCAACATATTTAAGGGTTTTACCAAAACTTATAAGATCCCATTTTCAATAAGCATAACTTTTTCGTTCTTTGCACGATTGATGTACCGTGCTTTGAGTACCACTTCGAGATGTTCAATTCCACCCAGTTCGAAAAATCAGACTTTTTGTAGGCTACAACTTTTAAAATTTTAATCATGAAAATGCTGAAATACCGGCGATTTCGGCCATTTCTTTAAAAGTATATGGTCAGAAATGACAAACAGGACAGGTAAAGTCAAATGATTACTAGTTAAACTCATCATATATATGTATTGAGTCCGCACACTAAAATGATAACTTCTCTGTAGTTATGGCATAATTTTCATTGTCATCTGAAATTTAGAACATGATTATAAGAAATAATAAAATTTGAAATAAATCTAACTACCATACATGCAATACATTGATTCAAATGGAATACATCTTAAATAATCTGTCCCGATTTCCACATCATATGAAAGTTGCTGTGTTATCTTAGTATTTGGCTGATCAAATAAATATTTATCAGCAAATCGTGAGTTGATCAACACTTTTCGCCAGGCATAAAGAGATCGACAAATTATTTCGTGCCTATGTTTTGAAATTTCCTTTAATTCAATATCGTATTTGATATCCTCAATCAATCTCTGCAATCCATCAAATGGGAAATTTGTGATATAAGTCTTGGAACCAGTACATTCTTTCTTCATTGGAACAATATGCAGAAAGGTGTCTTCTACCTTAATCAAAGTTTGAAAAGCTTTAATGTATTCTCCATATGTTTCGAAACTAACATACAACCCTTCCGCGTGCTCATAAAGTCTAAATGATTGGAATGACTTTTTTAAAGCGTTTTCAACAGCACGCGACTCAATATGAGTCAAAATATCAAGGGTTCCATACATGTTAGCTTCCATGCCATAAGAAGGTTGGATAAAGTAGCGGGAGACCTCGCACCCGGGAATTTTAGAAAATAAAATTTCATTCACAGCGTTATCGTTTTCAAATAGCAAGATAATATCCTCACCTACTTTTCGTAAACTTAAAGGTCGGTGTGGAAAAATATTGATAAGTTCTCCATCAGATATGGATTTAGAGCATCGCAAACGAACCTGATAGGGGGAAACTATATGATGGGATAGTGTCTTATCGATTCGTGGCTCTTGTAGATTATCTCGAGATATTTTGATCAATTCGGGAAGATTTCGGGTAAAAATGGTAAATGTGGGCTTGATAAAGCTATCTTTGTTTTGTATAAAGTCAAGATCTCCTACTGGCAAATTTTCAATAGATTTGACTATGACTTTATTTGAATTTAAACATTCAGGGGTTCTAAATTTATATTTGTTTTACATTTCACTGATTGATATCTTTAGAGGAGAAATTTCTCTATGAATACAGTCGAAAGATTCTGAATAACCGTTGTGAGAGTTAGGATTTTCCGTTGAAAAAATATCATTTAAACTAATTATAAATAGTAAAAACTTGATATTTTTTTTGTAGTCAACATATAAAGGATTAAACGGAACATGGAAACCTCGTAAATAAAAATAATTACTATTAATCACAACTTTGGTTTCTAACATAAAAATATACGATGTAAACTCTTTGAAGTATACCTCAATATCCGAACCTTTCAAATATTTAAATACATATCCGTACCGAGATGAATTAACTATATTAACGAGAAGGTCATAATATGATTTATCATATTTTATTCCCGCAGTTAATGCATTGGGAGTACGAATATAACTGAATCATGATATTTTATACTTTTTATCTTTGACATAATCATAGTATACACGCTCAATCCTCCCTGGAAAATTTGTGAATTTGCAATTAACAAAGAAAAAATCTTCAGCATCCTGATTGCTGGATAAGGTTAATGAAATTTTATTGTCAATCACTGTCATATGTCTGTATGATATATGTTCAGAGATAAAATTCTTGAGTTCGGAAACAGTGGTTGTAGGATAAACGTTAAACATTAGAGGCATGACAAGGGCTGTATCAAAGCTGATTTAGATGAAAAGTAACTTTGGAATAGAGTCGAATTTAGCAATGCAATGAGAATTTTGCATAACTGAAGTTTTTGCACTGAGTTTACTAGAAAATTACAGGTCGTGGAAAGTCTGGAAATCGGGTACTGATCCACACAAATAATTATCATCTTCAGAGATCCACTGAAGGTTTTTCAGATTTATATTCTCGCCGAGTAAAAAACCCAAATTCTCTGGCATTACCCTCCGATTTAACTTGAGGTGAACTTTGTTTGATAATAAGTTGTGAAAGCTCCGTCGATACCTATAATATAAATGTTTAATTACGGAACCAATATTCGATGTATCAACAAACTTATTGGCATAGCCTCAAACAAAAACTCAGGACATATGTTAGCTAACGTTTGGTATCGTCAAACAACAATGATCATGCGCAAATTTTTAGTTTAAACGTGACCTTTAAGTGTTGACCGAAACGAACTACTTGTGTTAAAACCATCCCTTTATTAAAATAATTCTGATTTATAATTATAGCTTGTTGTTGACCCATAAAAACACTATTTTTATGACACTGAACGAATCAAAATAAGTGCAGGTTTAATTACTCTGGTGGAATTTCTTGGACTAATTCTTCGCGAAGCTCGAGAGAGCTTAATTATATTTCACCGATGTGACAATTTCTAATGGTCTAAAACAGCTATTATCACGTTACGCCTTAAATCTATTCGTTGTTTTTTGAGTTTACTCGTTTCTTTCACAGGTTATTACAGATATCCGATATCTTGAAACACCAAATGACGATTAAAACCATTGAATATCCCAACTCGTAGAAAATCCCAAAGGTCTATGATATAATGACTCTCTGATTTCATCTATATAATAAAAAAACAAGTAATGTATGAGTTAACTCCACAGGAAAAACCACTTTAGTGATATACTCTGTATATTATATTTGGACACTAAAAGATACTAGAAAAATGATTCCCAACCTTTATATGGCCAAGGCACATCCAGATACCAAACAGTAAATGGCACGCTGGAACTGAAATTCTCCCATTTCACAAAAAATGACGTATGATCCTTAACTAATAAATCTTACCATGTAGATATACCAGTAATGCTATTACAACCCCACAAATTTACATTTTTCTTGGCAAACTGTAGCATTAATAACAAACCCAATCATTCACCCATCTATACCGTTCTCTGCCAATGCAAGTTAACTACATGTGCACAGGACTACAGTAGCGATGAATCTTGTGCCAACGAAATTCTTTATCAATGCCACTAGTGATGTCAAGAAAGGCCTGTCATCTATGTAAAAACGTGACTAAAAGAACGTGATTAAAAACATTTATAAATGAGATTAAAGTTACAAAAACTAAACAGTCAATAAAGAAGAACGAGTTATATAATTTATTTGGTAAAAATGTATTTAAAGCGCATGGGTTCGGGAAAATCGCATTTTGTCGTTAACTGAAACTTTTTTTTAGTTAAAACGTTCCTAAATGCCTCTAATTTGATGATATATGCATTTAAACATCTCGAACCTTCTTATGTGCAAGCCTAGCTATTAAAGAGTATGTAAACTGATTTAGAGGAATTGGTTGAAACATTCTGAATCAATGAAAGATAAAAAGATATCAATAAAACGTGGTACAATTATTAATTTATCAATTAAATATTGTCTCCAAATTCAGAAAATAATTTAGTATCCTCAATAAGGGTTCTATGGATAATATTTTTTCCATATATTCTTCTATATATAAATTCTGAGATTCTCAGAAATCGTTTTGAGCGATTCCTGGTCGTAGAGCAAAATTGTCGTTTTGCCCAACGCCACATATTTTCGACGTTCTGCGTGTGGATATTTTGGTCGTTAGGATCCACAAAATTTAAGCTATGGATGACGGTTAAATGAATATATTTTTGGCCCACAGTGACAATCCTATTATATGCCCTCCAACTATCGCTTATAATTGTGGTTTCTGGTAGGATTTTATCTCTAATAATGGGCAAAAGCGTTTCTGCCTTTCGGTTAGAAACTTGAACAAAGAATATTTTGGTGGCTCTCCCCTTTCGATGCCTCCAAAAAATCACCCAGTACCCAATTTTCTACCAACGTTATATTTAGAACGATAAAATTGACTTTCGCCAATTTCAACAATTTTGCCTATCCCACCAATTCTATTATCAAATTTTGTAAGTCTAATGGCACAGATTTTTCTAAAATTAGATTCTGTTATTACCTTAGACAACAATAATACTTGATTGCA
>JWZT01005330.1:18078-47212 GCA_000827895.1 Thelohanellus kitauei
TTTCATTAACAATCTTTTTATAGGTTGCGATATTGAAGCTCATAGTTGAAGAATTCAAATGGTAAATCCAGTAATGGAATAGTCATTTCTAGTTATAAATCACGGATGTATTCTTATGAGTAAGAATTAATGTAAATTGTGCCATTTAGGGTGAAACCTCGATAGTCGAATACCCTAAATATGTGATTTTGGTTCGCAAGTTACATTAGTGTATTTTCACCAATAAAAATTGAAACTTCGATCTTCTTTAAAATGTAATATTTTTGGCGCCAAAAGTCTGCCGCCATATAGTCAAAAAAAAAACTTATGTAAAAGTTTCGCGCATGTGCATATAGAGGGTCACATATATCTCGAGACCCTCAATATGTGTGATTTTTGTTGGGAATTGGCATTAGAGTACTTTTAGTGGTAAAAGTCGAGCACAACATTTGGCTGGAAATGTCATTATTTGTCTGGAAAAGTCATTATTTGAACCGTCAAAGCACTGTAATTTTTACATCGCCGTTTTTACCATCAGGTCCGTTTGTATCAATAATCATGAGTATAATCACAACAAATATAGATTTTTTTGTTTTATTCTTAGGGTTACCTACTCATTTACCATTTATATATCTGTCCAATACAATCTACTAATAAAGATTGAAATTTTGATTTTACGTGACAATATAAATTTTTCAAAGTACAAAATTGAGAACTAGTTTTTTACGACACTGCTTCCATTCCTGCGTTGATTCGCTTAAAGAATTATTTCTAAACCTGTTATAAATTTTCTCCCGTTACATGAAACTTGCGCACAAAATTGTTCTGATTTTATTTTATTGGCAAATATGGTAGAAAACCATTCCAATTTTACAATTCTTTATCATCAGAAATACAAGAATTTCTTAAAAACCGAAATTACTATTAGAGTGTTTATAAGATCATAGGGCCACACACTATGGGGTGCATGCCTAAATCTTGTCAAGCTTCATTAGCAACGAACTTGGAAACATCAATGATTTTTAGGGAATATAATTTACAAACCACAGAGCTAATCCAGAATAATTATGATGAAATAATTTATGACCCACTAAGAACTTCGGCCAAAATAGTTCGAAGTTTAAAGGGCTCACTGACGATTTTTTTGACCAAACGTAAAGAAGAAGTAGTTTTAAACGCTACACCATGCTTTTAAGAGAGAAATGTGCGTTTATATTTGACACAGTCCCTCATTAATAATGCCAGCCAATAAGATCTTGAAATTCCTGAAATTATTCCTCCGTCAAATGGAATTTGCGCGAAGTTCTTCGCGCAATTTTTCATGACGGACTTGGTAGCTAATTATACTTATTTTAGAATTTGCAATTTTCAAGTCTTCCAAAGGTAGAGATTTTCTTGTAAGTCAAAATTTCCTTCTGAGTGTTGGCAGGATCACAGGGTAATCCTATGGAGATGTACCTTTAAAAACATGTCCAGCTTCATCAAATAGGAATGTGGGAAAGTCAGCTATTCGAAGAGAATCAACCCTCATAATCATGAAGAGAACCCTGAAGAAATTGAGCACAAGAAACCCCTTGAGATATTCCGAACTTCAGCCAAGACAACAAGTCATAAGCCAAGGTTGCTAATAGCGGATTGTTTGGTAAATTGACAGATATTGCAATATTAATGTCATTCTTCATTACAGAGGAATTTTCATTTAATTAGACAAAGGAAAAATGGCCATATGGGATTGCCACAGACCGAATCTGATCTTGTAATCAATAAAAGCTCTCTCATGTTGCACACAAAAAAGCCTTTTCTTTTCCATGATAGAGGTGATTTGAGTGAAGAACGAGTGATGTTTTCCACCAAGAGATGTCTTTATATCCTGTCTTCCTCGACACGCATTTTTTTGATTCAACATTTAAGGTGGTACATTTCTTGTTTTATCAATTGTTTGTTGTGCGTGCAATTCACCGTAACACAATAATCCCAGGCGTATATGTACTGATGAATAATAAAACATTTTAAAATTATATGTATGTATGGAGAAAATTGGAGGAGGACCTTACATTAAGTGTTCAAATGAGCATATCAAACTTTGTGAAGGCAGCAATACCTTGTTTCACAGTTTTTTTCGGTAAGTGAATATCAACTTGTGTTTTTTTCGTTTCACACAATCCATTTAAAGAAGGATTCAAAAAGCAGGATTGGCTTCAGATTATTCTAACAATCCCAACATCAGAAATCATCATAAAATGCTCGGATCTCTGCCCTTTGTCGGAACTCAAAGAGTTATTGAGTATTTCGAGGTTCTAGAAGACGAAATAGAACGATAAGGTTTAATTCAAGTACTTGAACTAGTTTTAAGTTATTTCGAGAACAATTTTATTGGGCGGTTACATAGAAGGACTAGATCTGACCATGATACGAATTAAAAATGTGGAGCCAAAAAATCGTGTTATTGAAGGTGTAAAAAGACCAAAAACGCCTATGAAAGGTGGCACAGGACATTTTCAAGTATGGTTGACAGTCACCACCCAAACATTTATAAATTCTTGGATATTCTGAAAAAAAGAACAATCACTTGTTGATTATAAACTCGATATTGCCCAATATCAGTCCATCAGACTAGAACCTGCTCGACCCTAACATCGACATGTACACGTAGAGTTTTCAAATGTCATAGAAAGATTTGCCACTTCGTGACCCATGGATTATTTCAAATCAATTTTGAATGTTGTTTCGTTTTTAAATTTTTATATTTTGCATTAAAATCTTGGATTATACTCTCATACCATTGCTTATAAAACAACTTACAAATTTGAAATTTTTGGTAGTAAAACCGAATTTCATTTGATAAAAATGTAAATATTTATTGATGTAGACATGAATGATGTAAATGTTGCACTTTGGGCCTGTTCTAAACCCTTAAAAACTACTCTCATAATAATAAACGGTCATATTATCTTTTGTTAATATACCTCGTCTTCCGTTCTGGTAGAAAGGTATATATCTACGTTTCACAATCATAAAATAAAATGTTTTAGTTTTCGGGTATTTTCGTAGAAATATGCACTTTTCTCAAAAAATTATATTTATTTTCAAATCAACACATTTGTTTTTATATCAGATGCTTCTATGATCCATTTGAGGGTGTATAATTTGAAATCTAAATACAGAGAGTTTCGTGTCTATTTCGTCCTTTTATTATTTCGACATTTTTTTCATTTAGCGTTACAATTTCTTTTTAACAGGATCAAAATCAACCTTTGGGATTCAACTAGAATTGTACAAATTTGAAATTATGTGTTGGCTACAGTCCGTGGCATTTGGTTTTGAGTCATTTTAACAAACATTGTTTGAAAATGAAAATACGTTAAAAAAGCTTTAGCATATGATGGGCCTGTTATAGTTTTCCTTGAAATTTAAATATCTGATTTGTGAATTATATCGAAATAGCATAATCGCACAACATTCAGATTTCTTAAATGAGCTACACTTTCTTCAGAATGATTGAAGCGCTGTTGTCCGTANACCTAGATTGATGTGAATTTAAAACAAAGAGAAGTTTATAATTTTCGAAAAATCAGACATTTAAAATTCTCAGAAAAACGTAACCGCGCTCCCTGTATGCTATAAGTTTTTAAAAGTCATAATATACGCCAAAAATGTTTATTAAGAGGACTAAACAAAATAAAACGGACTGTGGCTAACTTAATATTTCAAACTTTTCCAAATCCAAAAGATTGATTTTGGTCGTATTAAAATGCAATTGTAATTGTAAAGCTTAAAGAAAAAAAAACATTATAAAATCACGAATTTGAAGTTTCAAATGACGAAATATACCTGAAAACCCTGTACTATAATTCATTACATCAAGGAGGTTGCTTACTTTTAAAATGAGCGATTCCTATTGACCTTTATTAAACATGGTGTGTTGCATCAATCGAAACTATTCTAAGTAGTTCCTTAATAATAAGAAAAATTTTGTGCGGAAAATTCTGTATGCAAAGTTTATACACTCCTTTTTTCCAATGTTGGCGCTTATTGTGAGTTTGTGCCTGCAATCATGAGACAATTTTTAGTTATGAAAGTTTTTACGTCAATTCATAGTTAGATGTGCATATAGATGTATTTTATTTTTTGCTTGAATCCTAAAAATTTTTATTCAATGCTGAATATCTGTCTTTTTGAGTTGTCTATCCCTTTAAATTTAAAATAATTCATAGGGAGGGGTGATGTTCACAACACAACTATTGAGAGCAGGTGATGGGCATAAAGGGAACGTATTTGTAGACTCCCAGTCGAGGGTTGATTTCCCAAATCATTATAACGCTGCCAACAAAAGTCAGTTCGTATCTGGTGGACATTGTCAATTTGCTGTTTTTTGTTGATTTACACTGAAAATAATCTCACCACCCTCCACCCCCTGGTTGTTTTTAATCATTATGTCAAGTCGACATGTACCAAAATGACAACACCTGAGCATTTAATTGAGATGATATATCTTGGGTTTGAAGATTATGACAAAATATTTGAAACCACCATGCCTAGATTGTTGAAACATGAATTGTGAGAAAAAATCTAACCTTTATATATAATAATGAATTCGCTTAACAGAAAAATATGATTTTTTGATTTTGTTGCCCATTGGATTTTTTCAACCAGAGTATTGATTTCAATGAGTAGTTCTCTGAACCTTGTTGACTTGATGATTACTCCATTAAGAATAATATCATATTCGAATGAATTATCGGTAAAAAAATCAAGATCTGTACCAAATCGCCAGTAAATTTTTGATATCTTGGTAGGTTTGTAAAAAGTTATATTGAGTTGTGGAACATCGATATTTTTTATCATCAGACCGGAAACATAGGAATACTTGAAAGATTTGTGGTCTTTCAAAATCAATTGATTTTCGGTTTTCATCATTTCGTTCCAAAAACTTATTTTTCCTAAACCTCTGCCGATAGTTTTAGTGCGCACCTCTGAAGGAATGAACAGATTTTCAGATTTTTGATCAGCTACCTTGATGCCAGAAAATATAACATCATCTAGAATATCGATAATTTTATTCATAGTCACTTCGCTGCAAGTGTATTGGATTAACTCTGAGATTTGTGAAATTCTCCAAAAATCCCATATTCTGCAAAGAATTGGGTCATGATCGGAAAAACATGCATTTATCAAACTGATAACATAAGGCATCGGTGTCTTGAGTGCCTCAGTTTCTTTCTTGAAATAAAATTCAATTCGCTTCCTAAGCTTAGACGTGAACAGAGAAGAAGGGTGCTGAAAATGGTTGTCGATAATCATGAAAAATTGTCTTTTCAATTTTGTGAAATCAACATTAACATACTTCGGGTTAGGGTTATAGGAATATGAGGCAGATGTAGAAACAGCTTCAAAAATTTTTGCAAGATAAAAATTCGCAGCATATACGCTATTTTCAACTCTCAAATGTTGACTCATCATTTCAGTCTAATTAGAAAAATATAAACCATTTGAGGTGATATGGTAAACATTCTTTTATGAATTGGTGTAATAATAACATTAATCGGTAGTTCTTGGAAAGGTTTCACGTGATAGAAGTATATTGTCACGTTCTCTGGTCCAAGAATTATATCCTTGTAACGATAAATGGTATCCTCGCAGAATTGTAACTGTATATCGGAAATCGTTTGATAGTTAGACAAATAACAGGGTATAAATAGAATAAACTCTAAGGGGTGACTTGAAATTGGATATCGGGGTGAGAAAAGTGTTTCAAAAACAGGAGCTCGTTTTGGTTCCTCGTAAAATGATAGAAGTTGGTACACAAGCACCAAAAATACAAGAGCCGATAAAAAAAATCGAAGCCCTTCTATTAGATCGAAATTACTTTTGATCTTGGCCCATATGAAGCCTAGGATTCGATTCGTCATCATACAAAAAGTATTGAAAATAACAAAAGACCCTTTAGGCATGCGTGGATAGGTTATAAAAACCATAGCCGTATTGAAACAAAACTATAACGTTCACATTATTTAAGTTATCCGTTGGAATATGCAATTCCAAACGTGTTTGGCGGTATAATCGGATTCACGATTGATAATCTTATAAAGCATATTATTGAACATGATTTAATCGTTCTTTGCACACAAGCCGACCTGATATATCAATACCAATTGGCACTCACACAGAAGAATTTTGTTAACCTCTTAATCCTCTTTTGTATTTTTCACCAATGATGGGCAAATTTCTTGACTCCGACTTCGATGTGGATGACACGTGTTTCTGAAAATAAAAACCTCAATGTTTAATTTATTATGAGCTATTTTACGACCTTCTAGGTGTTTAAATGAGCACGTCTTATCTACAGGTTGAACCATCCCCATAATTTTCATCCGTATAAGGTTCTCTTCAATGGGTTGGTAGATTAGGAGGGACCAGACGCTCATTTTTTAATATTGTCTTGCTAATTCGTGTTCTAAAAGACCCGCTAGTATAGTGGCGTTTCATTACTGGAAAGAGAACCCTGCGTCTCTTCGCAAAGAAACCATTGTCGATGATATTAATATTTTCACAACACGAACTACTTGGATGGAGGTAGAACCGTTCCATCAAGAACTACCTTTCCATCTTTCCAATGCATAATTTGTAAAACCTATATTAGTCCGCCTGTACTTAGCACATAAAATTAATCTTACACTATAAGGAATTAGCACTCATTACTGCTGGATTTCATGCGCTTCACTTTCTTTAACGGATATTTTATCAAACACATTAGGCGGCTCAAAAAACCAAAATTGCAAAAATACAATGTTCAATAATTATTTAAGTTATGATGGAAAATGATCTTAAATATGTTTCTTTAACTGTTTCTGTCAAGTTGATCTTGATTCAAAAATTTGGATGAGATTACATTTATAACTATAGTATTCGTTAATTTCATGTTATCACCAATATTACTTTTCATTTTTACTCTAAATTCAAAAAATTAATTTAGGAAATATTTGAAATAATTATCAACTGTTACACCAACACATACTTTAAAAATGATTCAGTCAACCGACTATCTTACTGTCGCAGAAATTTTAATCGTGGTTGCGACATTTGATCAAATCCGCCAAAATAAAGGAAAATTCATTTTCACGCTGCAGGAATTGTCTCGTGCGATAAATGTATAAATACACTTAATTGTAGTGTTGTATCATGATAATTGAATAGTCATTCCTGTTCTCAGTAGTTTATAATAGAGCCCTATTAATTAAAATGAAGAATGTGTTTGTCACCCACTGACCCTTCATGATCTTCAAAAATATTATTCCAAGAACCTAGGTAGCATTTTTTTAAATGAATTATTGACGTCATGGCATGGCTTATACTCATGGTGACCAACTATTTCGGGACCCCAAACTGGGGCAAAATATAAAAATCCCAACTGCCTTCATAATATGTCTTGCAATTCTAAATATATGCAATATGCCACAATCTACAATGCACGTGTAGGCAATGCATCGTCTAATGATCAGTAAATTACGCATATGCATAAAATGTTGGTAATTTTTGGAGAATTCATAACAAATTTGTTACATCATTTCAAATCTTAAACCTCAACTATTTTTGTACAGAAAACAAATTTATAACATCAATATCATTCCTATTTTCTGGTCAGCGGAACACAGTAAGATTGTGAGTTATAGATTAGTGAATATACTTTTCCCGCATTGGACAATTGAGACTAGAATCCTCAAAAACATTTAATTACTTTAAATATTAAAAATAGAACGTTGAAGTATCATCGATATTTATGACTGAAAATGCTGTATTTATGGCTTGACTTAAAACTTTAATAATTACTTATTTTTATA
Organism: Thelohanellus kitauei; assembly: GCA_000827895.1. Lineage (NCBI taxonomy): Eukaryota > Metazoa > Cnidaria > Myxozoa > Bivalvulida > Myxobolidae > Thelohanellus > Thelohanellus kitauei. The sequence goes on from JWZT01005330.1 coordinate 25,896, forward strand.
AAAACCACACCACTTTAAAACTTTTGTTTAGAAGAAAAAGTCGTTTTAAAGCAACAAAAACCATTAATTGATATCGAATTCAACAAAAAATTAAAACATTCTTAATTTACCTTTTGCATTACTTCTAGGGTTAATGTATGCAGTCTACCTTATGTCAGCATGTGAAGTTGTGCGGTCTCACAAAATTTAACTATTAGCTCATTCTAATTAAGTAGAAAATTGTTTCTCTTGTTGCACATTTAGCGTTTGATATTTATTGTAAGATAAATTCAGTAAATGGTTTTCAGAAATGGCTAAAAAAAACGATACGATCGATAGTGTGGATTGGTTTCTGTCCCGCCTGGGTGGTCTGGAGCTAACCCGGGACATTTAGGCGTCTCGAAGGCAACGTTCCGGATTCAGTGACAGAGTTCCCCATACCAGAACACAGCGGAAAACCCGGGACGGGTGGTCTGCTTGTTTATACTAGTGATATGCTTGAAAAAAATCGACTGTGAATTATTTTAGATTTTACTTCTCAATAAAAGGTGTATTGTTTTGTTATTAAAAAATCCAAGTTAAATTTTTGAATATTCCCTCTTTTCTGAAGTCAAAATTATTGCTTATATGACATTTTGTATATTTACAGAGTTTTCAACCTCAATTGCAGAGTTCATATGATAAGCATGAATACTATTTGTTAAAAAATAGCCAAATATTATTTGCGTGGTTTATGATAAAAACCACGCAGGTCTTTTTCCCTTTGTCCATAATTGAAGAAGAATTTAAATAAGCACGTATCGGACGACATTGGTGAACTCATAGGTTCATTCAATGCCGCCTTTAATCAAATGAGACCAGAGGATAGCATCGGCTATTTCAATCAAACAAAAACTTATATTAACAGATTGTTAAACACAGAAGTTATCAAATATGAAATTGTCTGGTTTAATATTTTCATAGGTAAATACAAATTTCCAAGGGGTGATTTTCCTTTTCGAGTGTTTCCAAACAACCCTTCTCGTTAAATGTAAATTTTATTTTGATTGAATACGCCCGGGGATGGACATATGTTAGATTGAACTAACTTTTTCGACTAAACTTTAGCATTAAATTCACAAAGTAACCTAACCCAGTCATCATGACCTGGGGCGGGATAGGGAAGGCAATGAGACGAGGCCACCGGTGACTAGGTTTACGAAGCCCCTTCTGAGATATTTCAAAATATATTTGCAACCGAGCCAGAGGGTCCTGGTCTGATGCAAGCTCCTCTTATGTAGGCAAGGGGGTGAGATGTTAGTGTGTATATTAGAAGGACAATTATTTGTAGGTCTGTTATATGGTTCTAAATACACGAAAAAAATTAGTTTATTTCTGTATTTTTGTTGTGGGATTTTATGATGTTCTTCAACCGTGGAAAGAGTAAATTATTTAATGGTGAAAAGATTCCTTTTCTGGTCATAAACCACGGATATTGATCTTTGTGCGATTTATTATGAAACCATTTTCTATTTTTTTTAGAGGTATCAATTTATTTCTAACATAAATGAATTTAGCTTTCCGTTTATTTGCTTCTAATCTAATTTAGGATCGTGGTCAGAAAACTTGTAGGCTACTGCTAATAATTAAATCAAGACAAATTCAACTTCCAACGAGTAATGTCAGAACAGTTAAATTCGATTCTTTAGGTATTTATTGAGAAAATAAACAAAGCATGCTATATTTATATGATTCCAGGTATTTTTTTTATCTCGGAGTGGTATAACTGATATCTTTCCCGTGGATCCTTTTAGAATCGCATGGTTATCTGTAACACTTAAATAAGTTCACGCAACCAAAAATTATCCAGTATTTCGGACATCAACACGAGAATCCAATATCGTCTGGTGTAGATACATTTCTGTATTTTTCCTGCACAATTGTTCGTCGTTTGCTTCCCTCGAAATATTCTAATGATAATTAAATTTGTCATTCAAATATTATTCTACATACAGTGGAATCTCAATTATCAAACTATTTTTTGGATTTTTACCTACGTTTCAGATTTAAACATCAAAATTAGGATGGAAATTCAGTTATTTAATTCAACGATTATATAAATTCCATTTCAATATTAAAAATATAAGTTTTTAAAGTTTCGATAGTCACTAACCGTAATAACGATGGCGTATTTAAAAACGAATGATTATCGTATTGAGTTACTTCGAAAACTGACGAAAGATGAAAACATGAAAACGTGTTGTTCTTACATTAAAATAATAGTTAGGAATCATTTAAGAACTTAAAAACGGTTCTTTTGGGTCATACCCATCAAGGAAATGTGGCGTATGGTAATCAACAATATCCGATATTAAGAAACAATAAGATATAATCACTCACTTTACTTAATGTTCTATATCTGGCGATGGTAGTTTTGAGAACAAGATTATGAAAAAATGTGCCTATAAAGATGTAGAAAATTATTTCTTCGTGTGGTTTATTCAAAGGCGATCAACTGGATAGCCAATATTTTGTCCTATACTATGCGAAAAGTCAAAATTTTTAATCACAAATTAAATTTAAATTCTAGCTTCCAAGCCAGCTGTGGTTGTATTTAAAAATTCAAAAAACTACATCGTATTCGGGAAATGAGAATTTACAGGGAAAAGCTATCTGGTGACATAGACTCAGCAAAAAGTTTTATTGAAAATTTTAAAGCCTTCTTTGAGAAAGAAGGCTTTGATAAATAATTCATATACAATGCCGACAAAACTGTTATTTCAGAAAAAACTACCAGAGAAATCATTAGATTCAACGCATGAATACGCAGCTCCAGAATAAAAAGGTAGTAGGAACGTGCCACGGTTCTGTTATGCTCAAATGCATCAAGAAACAGCAGAATTCCTTTATTTGTAGTCGGTAAATCGAAAAATCCTCGATGTTTTAAACTCGTCAAGTATCTACCGGTTCCATATGATGATAAAAAAATGCGTGGATGAGCTGAAAAATATTCCAAACATAATTTATTCTGGAAGTAAAAAATACCAAAAATCAATTGGCAAAGAGGGATAAACCTTACTCTTAATCGACAACGCACCGTCCTATCCATCATTAGAATACTTCAATCAAATCAACACAATGTTCACAGTAAAATTTCTTCCCCCAGAACCACTTCTTTGATAAAACCAATTGACTAAGGTGTGATCGAAGCCTTTGAGCGGTTATATCGGAAACAATAGCAGAGAAATTTTTTGTTTTCCATCGAAAATGATGGAGAAACCGTTTTAAATTTTTACAAAAAATTAATTTCAAGGATTTTTGTTACATGGCAGGTGATAGTTGGAATTCTAGATTCTTTGAATCTAAAGAAATCATAGAAAAAAATATTTTTCACACCTACTGACCGGTCATGTGAATCAATTATAGTTGATATACAAGAGATAATGTAGGAAACAACCTCTCTATATTTTGCAAAAAAATAGTTTTGAATGATATTTTATTGGGATTAATATTTCGTAATTTTCGTTTTCATATCACTTGGCACGCGCGTAATAAATGATGAAATATAAATCAAACACTAGCCTTAACATTAAAGAGAAGAAAGAAATCGTCGAGTACCTTTAATATGTTTTTTCTATGAATGGAATCGAAGATTCATTGCCCATGGGTGAGATTTTAGACAAATTAAAAAATATAATAGTTTATTTTAGACTCGAAGTACATAAAACTGAACCAATTAATTTTCAAAAGCTATAAGAAGCCTTAATTATTGCGCAAAATGAACTGAAATCAAAATCTTCGTGTTATTTAGAGAAATTAATGAACTTGACTGCATTTAAACACCATTTTTTAAAAACCCTGTCTATTTTTCATTTTTTTACAAATCTTGTCATTCAAAGGCTGAAAATTAGACAGGGGTTACAATCAATATCTTGTAAATGCAATGAGGACGATGTTAAAAAATTGATAAATTGTCACGGGAACGATCCAGGTTAGGAAATTTTTATCGATGAAGAAATCGTTTAAAAAATAACAGTGTGTATACAATAATTTTTATACGAAAAATAAATTTTAGAGTAAAATAATGGTCCTTTCCCTTCTAAAGTTGTAGATTGCTTGGATGGTGGAATGCCTTGGTATGAAAAACAAGATAAACGTAACTATCGCAGTTAACGTGTCAAAAAAAGAGCATGATTTGGCCACATCGAGAAATTATCTAGCCTGAAACAAAAAGATATAGCTGAATATTTTTGTTAAAAAATAGCTACATAAACTTCTTATACGAGTAAATATTTTTCATTTAAAATTTATTTTTACCTTTCCAAATTTTCCTTCAATTTTACTTTCATTATCAACATGTTCGTTATCCGAAGTAACCATGGTCCTAGTTAATTAGGATAACCGAGATTTTACTGTATTTGAGATGAATTTTGGAATTATTTTTATATTTTTTAACACAGAAACGAAGAAATACATAGAATATTCAATATTTTTAAAGGGTAAAAAATGAATACACTAACTATCTAGTTGTCATCTTTTTTGCAACATGGGCAATAATAAAGGATGGCACAAGTAACTATGGTTGCAATTACGATGAAAATCCAACAAACTACATAAATAATCAATAGATTTCGGGAACGGACGACCTTTTGGTCCAATAATGTTATAACTAAGGTCATCCTGATTCCCTACCCGATAAGTCGCATCTGTCGCCATAATATCCATTAAAACAAACACATTTGGTAGTTTTCTTGACAAATAACAATATTTACATTCACCATTTTGCAAACCCCTTCAATACAGGAGAATTCGCAGGAAAATTGACAAAATTCACCTGTATTTTTTTGTTCATCACATTGACACCGTTTATTATCGTTGATCAAAGTATAACCTGCATTCATAAATGATTTACTTTTGTTGCTTTTACAGGCCCTGAAATATGAAACAAGATTATTTCTATACTCACCAACCAAATAGGGGTTGCAGTTATTTTTACATTCAGTATTATTTATCAATATTGACGAGAACAATGGGTTTCGTAGCAGAGAATACTGACATAATCGTCCGTAAAAATATATCCCGCATTCGCATTTAAAAACTGATTTCGTTCCCTGAAAATTATAATTACTAACTATGCATTTTCCAGAATTTCGGCAGGGTCGAGTTTTACAGATTTCGTTATCTAAAAAGTTAAAACCATTAAATTCTTGATTTAAACGATAAATGGTCATTCAGGTCAATATATTTTGTAAGAGCGATGCTTTCTGGATGGTATTACAGGATTTCAAAATCATCAAAACATTCTGCAGTTTCAACACTGTTTGCTTCAAGATACTAAAATTTAATATCTTAATAAAATTTACAATATCACAGAAACAAGAGGTTTAAATCATACTTGTGTGGATTGGGAGTGGGAGGGGATTGGAAAACGAAGTAAGATCAATATGGTGACACCCTCATTGTGTTAAACAAAGCGTTATTTGATAAAATTTGGCCGCTAAATTAACGATTAACAGAGTTTCACCCCATCTATTTAAATAAAACATTGTTAATTCAATCTAAAAGTGCACTAAATTTTATGGTTATTTGACTATCTCTTCAGGCAAACATTCTAAAATTGTTACGAGTTAAAATATTTAACGTGCTCGATATTTTTGCGAAATTCTAAACGACTACCATAACCAAAATTAGAGTGAGTATTACAATAAAATTGAAAGTTCGATATTTATTATATTTGTCGTGCAGTTAACGCAAAGGAAATTTATTTCGAAAGCGAAAACTTCGCTTCCATTATAGTGTCAATGTAATTACCGTACTTTTGCGTGTATAAGGCGCGGCTTTTTCCACAAGATTTGAACTCTCGGCTAATATATGACTTTTTATCGTTTATCGTACTTTCTTGAATATAATCAATGGGTTTTCCAAAGATTTAAGCTCTACGGCTTATATATGTACATAATACAATTTTTTGAGAATTTAGTGGGTGCGGCTCATATAAAGGTGCGCTTTACACACCGGAAAATATGGTACTTTATTTCAAAAATACCTAACCCGTGTGGAGACATTTCTGAGCAACTTAGATAAATATCAAATCAACTAAAAACATTTTTTAATCAAATTACATTGTAATAGCGATAGATCACTCCAAATCACAGCTAAATAGTTTTTGAACTTTTCTTCATTTTCAAAACAGTTTATTCCGTCTCTGACTAAGTAGTTGGAAGATAAACGGGTCAAAAGGATCCCTTTAAAGAATATATTTTGAATTGTTTATTATAGTTCCCGGTTTTAAAATATTCCGACAGGTTAACGTGACAAATCTACCGATAATTAAATTCTCAATAACAGAATCCTTGTGCATTTAACTAATCAAACATCGAAGAAAATGTGTAAAAACTATTGAATAGTTCTTGGTTAAGACTCAAATACTAGACAGTCTTTTAGATCTAAAAAATTTTTTGGATGAGAAATAGCTCAATTTTGGTATCAGAGGTTGGAGCACAAGATCGGTGCATAATACAGCACCTTTGAATTTAGGTTCGATTATGGATGTTTAAGAGATACCTTTGGGTTAAAAATAATCAATCTTTGAGTGAAATTACTTGAGATTGATTTTCAGGTTGAATACACGTGGGATTTTTAATCTTCTACAAAATCATATTCATTTTAGACAATTAAATTTGGAAATAAATAATACTTTTAAATGGATTTTCGTGAGAAATTGAATATATTTTACTAATGGAATAGTCTTGGTACTTGGCTTTAAGCCCATTATAAAAATAGGATCGGTAACTAAAGGTTATTTGATCAAAAAACAATAATTCAACTTCTTGTTTATTAAAATGGCTTCTGTACTCAAAATCCTTCACTTTTTTAGACTCGTAAGGGTTTTTGAGGTCCAGGTATCCACGTAGTAAAGAAACATTGATCGATTTTTTGATACTGGAAACGTATAAATAAACCTCGTATGAAAACTCCCCTTTAAACTATATTATCAGAGTCCAACCTCAAAAACCTGATCGTCTCTTAGTGTCAGATAAAATGGGAATTCTATTAAGTCATTGATTGAATCGATGCCTAAAAAATCTCTATATCTTTTATTTTTATTGAAGGTAAAACCAAAATGATAATAACAGTCCATATGGTTGTTGATATTATTGTTGATCATCCATATATGTTTTGTTTTCGAAACGTGACATCCGAATGAAACTTCGAATTTTTGATAAACAGATTTGAGAACAAGTTCTCGAAACCGTTCGAAATGTGTGTCCATGATAAAAGTTCTTGTCAGGAAAAGGATACTTGAAATGCCCATGATATTGTATCTGATGAATGACTGAATAACATGGATCACATTTTCGGTTCATAATCTCAAATCTCGGGAAAAAGAACAGCAAATCAGCTATACATTCTTCTGAATCATTTTTAAAGAGATTTAATATCGATTTTGGCCGTACATAAGCGGTGAAATAATGATTCCTATTCTGTTAACCATTATACTCTGTACCTCTTTAGTTTTGAATGTTGTGAAAAATTCATGTTTCTCATTCGGAAAATCGTATCTCAGTTCAAAAACCTTGATGTGTTTTTTGGATGGTGTGTTCAGGTAGACTTGCAGCGAACTTTCACCAAAGACTTTCATATTTGAATGTTGACACGTGTTGACCTTGCAAGTAATAGGTTCAGCTCGATTTACAGAAAAGCGGGATATGGTCATTTTAATACCATACATCCTCTAAACATTAAATAGCGAACCAAATGATATTTCGATTTCTAACATTATTGAATTAAATCTCGAAACTGCCAAGTACAGAATCAAACCTGATGATAACTGAGATGTTTAAGTGGCTGAGTCAGGCGATTATTGTTTCTTGTGATTAAATAATAATTCAGAGCGTGATTCTTACAGATCCTGAATGATTTCCAGCACTCTTTCAAAAACGAATTGTTGAAATTTGAGAATGTAACGTATTTTGTTTATTTCTTTTTTGCTTAAAAGGATCCATATTTTAAAATTAAACGCATTCATGGATTAGATCAAGAGGCGAGGGATTACAGGAGACCAAATATCGTAACAAGCCTAGAACTGTCATATAATTGCACATCAACATGATCCACTGATTGTGTCTATAATTTCTTTGCATTATTAGCATTAAAGAGAGCCAATTAACCACCAAAGCGAAAATAACATTCTAAAGGTTTGTATTAGTTTTTCTGATGAAGGTGAAAACAGTTTCTTTATGAATAAATGAGCCAGTACCACACTAATATTGTAGATCCATCGTTTCTAATCACAATACAGGAACCTTGGATTCGTCAAACTGAAAATAATAATGGTCTTGTGATCCCACCCTTAGTAAAACCAAGGTTAACATATAGGGAATCAACAACCTAAATATCGACGGTTGAATGTTGTTACTCCGAAATATATTATTACTAATATTTCAAATTTTCATGAGTAGAGAATATTAAAAACATCGAGTTCAACGAGATAAAATACGAACCACGCTCTTCACTTAGAAATTGTAAAACTTCTGAACAATGCGTGTCCTACAAGGTTAAATGTTAATCGACTCATATGTTATGCAACTGTTCTAAAACTTTCATTCATAGCTGTTTCGCATGTAAGCAGTTTCTGATTGAAACTAACTTAATTACATGATTTTTAATTCAATTTGGTTTTTTCAAAATATGAAGAGAAGTGATAATGTGCATTGCTTTCGGACCTGTCGAGGAACACCATATAAACTTTTTGGACAAGACCCACATATTTTTAGCGGCTAAACATCAGGCCTGTCTAACCACGCGCACGCGAATTCTAAAAACTATATTGGTTGTTTCATGATACCGATTGGTATATTTTTGAATAATGTATTTTAGCGGTTTAAATGTTGAATACCTGTAGAAATATGGATACGGTTTACAGGGATATATGATTAATTTTTTTGATCAAAAGTCAATTTTAGCGGATAAAAATATTGGGTGTTGGCAGATGAGTGGAAGGCGGTCGGAGAATAGACTATTTCATCCTATATAAATGTATTTGGATTAACATGTAAAAGCGTGATCCAACATAGGGCCTACTTAAACATACCTGCACCAACGTTTTACCTACTTTGATGAGTTACGTTTATTTCAATTTTAAAATATTGATGTTTCTGAAGAGTTGTTGACATTAAAAAGATTGACTTTTTCACTCATTTGTATTTCTTAATAAAAAATTAAAACGGAAGTGAAGTTAATTTTAGCGTACTTAAACTCCTATGGAATAAATCCTTTCTGGATGAATTATCTCATATTTCTGGGGATCAAAACCATCATAAAAGCTTAATTTTAGTTTCTATCTGCATACGTCTTCGTTGTGTAGTATTTAATGTCTTTATTTGCCATAAAAATTACGAGAGGTATGAAATATACATATTAACTGCTGCTCTTATCACATTTTACACGATTTAAGCTTTTCGGGATTTTTTACGATTCTTTTTTTCCAATGAAAATCAAAATAAAACACTGGTTATTCACTTGGTTGCATCTAAATTACTTTATGTAATGTTTAAATCGTTTTCTGACCTCATTTTTATCAGGCTACAAGTGGGTTTGAAAGTCCAAAACTGTTCAGAAACCACAATATTTTAATCGTGAAATAAACGTAATGCATTAAAATATGTAAAATGTTAGCCCGTGCGTGTTTAAATAGACCCAATATTTTTAGCCGCTAAACTTATGTGAATTTTTTAATCAAAACAGTAATAATATGTTCATTGTAAACCGTATCCAAATTTATGCAGATATTCAACGTTTAAACCTCAAAAATACTGCATTCAAAAAATATATAAAGCGGTATCATGAAATAAACGAAATAATATAGTGTTTATATTTCGCGCATGTGTGGTTGGTGGGACTAGGATGTTTAGCTCCAAAAATATGTGGGTTTTGTCTAGAATGTTTATATGGTGTTCCTCTTCAGGTAAAAAAAAGTAATGCAAATTATCACTTCTTTTCATACTTTGAAAAAACCAAATTGATTTGAATAAAGGCCAAATTGAATTGAAAATCGTGTAATAGAATTAGCATAATCGGCAAAATTAACAATCTAAGGGGCTTCTTGATTGAAATTATTAAAATAAAATCAAAAAACCGTTTTGATGATAGGCTTGGTTCAACATCTCGTAACCTGCTATCTTTTGGATTTGTGTCGAGATCGTATGTTATTTTATTAAAAGTGTTGAAAACACGCTCTTCTTTAAAAAATAACAGGTTTTTCTTTTCCATCGTTTCAAAAAACGAGATATCATTTTTGGAAAAATTTGGTTGAGACAAACTACACTTTTTATGGCAACGATCAAGAATTTGGAAATAATTGTCAGTCTTTTATTTCGTTTATGATTCATCATCATTTCATATTTTTGAAAACATCTGTTAAACTTAATGGCGTTTTTGTTTGGATTTTATTCTTTTGGATAAAAGGCCATAAATTTATGGTACCGTACATAATTAAAAAAAATAAAAGCGACCAAATTGTCTAGTGTGTGATTAACTTCAGAAAACAATGAACCAAAATCGAAATTTTTTCACGTAAATACACATATTTTTGGATAATTAAATTGTTAACTTATTGTTTGTTAAATTTATAATACATCAAATTTCCCATCTGTTTCAGGTTGATAATACACTTAATGGTTTAGTCATTAATGAATAAAAAAGTTATATCAAAACCATCTGTTTGTTGACGTTATTTCCTCCAAACTTTTAGGATGTTTTGAATAGACTATTAGTATTGAGGTATTTGCACTTTATATCCATCTCAATATATTTAAATAAAGATGTTTTCTTACAATAAGAGAGTAGCACGTAAAAATAAAAGTTATGCCTCCGATTTTGAAGATGTATTTAATTTACGAGATATGGAATAAACCCCCTTGTATTGATGTATATGCTATTTTTATAATCGACAATCATAATTTTTTTTGAATAGGTTTTTAACGTAAAAACACGATATTAAAAAGATCTACTTTTGAAAAAGAGATTTAAACAGCCCCAATAACAATTAATTTGAAAAACTTTGTTGCTGGGCGTGTTTTTAGCCAAAATGATTTGGGTAAACTAAAACAATCATACTTGTTATTTGGGCTACAACGACGGGTTGGAACAAAATATAAGATTAAATAATCTTTCAATTACCTGCCTGTATTAGTTAATATAATAACGTGACTCTGATAAGCCTAATGCTAGGTGTCAAATATTCTATTATTTGAGCGAAACAAGGTTATTAAACTCAAAAATGGTCATTATTTTAGAAATATCGGTTTCACATTAAAGAGCTATTTGATGAAAAAAGGCACTTAGGCAAAACCAAGAAGGGTTGAAATGATTTAGGTTTAGGTATTGTAGGTAATGGCGCGATATATATACGAAACATTGAATGTTAGAATTTGTTGTTTGTACTCTGATCATTCATAACATATTTATAGTATTCGAGTAATTTAATTTTAAACCCAAATAAATTTTATTGGATGAATTTCATTTACACCATTTTCCGTGCAAAAGTGCCGACTTTCCGATGAATACATTTAAAGGTTTCGACTTTGAATTTATTATAAAAAGTAAATTTTAGAAAAATTATTTGCTTTTAGGCATAATAAAATCTCAGTAAACGACAGCACCTATTCCACTCTTTAATCTGAATTGATATTCTCACAACCCTAAAAGGTAGAATCTATATAAATATCAATTTACTTATAAATATAACATCGGAATATTTAAATGTCATCATCGAAACGTCGGCCATTTTGGACGGAAAATGGTGTAAAAATCTGACTGTATTCATGGATTCCAAATTAAATTTTCGCAGTATACTCATAGGGAAAATGGGTTGCCCAAACTGTAAAAGCAAAAAATCCATTTCCTCCGTGTCGCTAAATTTGGAATTGGCTAATTTTCCGTTTAAACTTTAAAAGGTGGAACATTGTAAAATGGGCTGGTCAACAATGTAATGACCATTTTGGCATAAAATAAATGGGTCATGTTGGAAAGGAAAGTTTAGGTGATTCGATATTTCATAAATTGTCATATATGAATAGTTTTGGGGTAAATTTAAAATAATATCTTACAGATAGATGGGAAGAAAATACAAATAAAACTTACCTGAGAATCCGATGGAAAGTATATAAATAATAAAAATAGATTCATTTTATTCAAAATATTTGAAAAAGAATCCCAGAAATGATCACATCTTGTCTTGCACATTTTCATTTTTTGGTTCTACAATATTACCAGTGTTGGCTCATAATTTACCATATTCATGTTTTATGTTATAGAGATCACAAACAGCATCCGATGAAAGAAACTTGATTTGTTTAAAGCCTTAATTAAGTCTTTAAAATAGACAGAAAATACATGAACAACTTCACGTTTTACCAATTTGAAATATGTAACGATCAATTATTTTTACTTTATATGCCGCTGCATGCTAGAAACCACGTGTTGAAACAATCAAAATCTGCCAATAATTTGTACTTATAATCAATATGTAGCCTCTTTATGAATTATCATTTAATCATATACAAGATCAATTGCAATGTTTGTAAACGAAACTCAGACTTTTTGAATGGTCTCCCAGAAAAACAAGTCATTTAATACCTTTCAAAATAAAATACATGTATGAATTGATCATAAAAACGAATGTTTAACCTAGTTCAAATCCTACAAGTTATTGATACGGCCTAGTTTTTATAAATATTATGGGTGAACGCAGTTCATAAATATTTTTCTCTAAGCTAATTCATTCGATGATCATTCAAAAATTGATAACCTTCATAAAATCATGGTAATTTCCACCATTCCTCCACCAAATAGACCCCGAAATTCAATCGTATAAACAACAAAAACGATAAAAGTATCGATCTTTTGAAAAATAATACCATATTTAACCTTGATGTTTTGATATCTGTCGAACATTACAAATTTACACTAAAATCGATTACATTTCATTACGCAGAAGCAAAACATAATTCCGGTTTAAAAATGAATTGATATATTAAGATCATTATTCTGATAAAAATTGGTAAAGAGTTATAGTAAATCATTCGAAAAGTCGATGAGAATTTCTTTTTGTATAGCACCAACACCATCTTCGATTTTTTCCAAAGAATTTTAAGAAATTCTTACTTCCTTTTGGACTCGATAACAACCCCTGTTGAGGAAATTTTGAAATGACCACTTTAATTTAGCGGGGTTTCAGCATTAAAAAACCCAAATCGCGTGTGCGCATATCCGTAATTTTTTGAAAGTAGCAGCTCCATGATCAGGTAATAAAATCGAAAATAAAGATTTTGTACTAAATGTGTTTATATGGTGCACCGTATATCAAAATTGTGTGAAAATAATTTTTGAATATCCCGGATACGAATACCATGATAATACAACATTAATAAACGAACAATTTATACAAAAAACAACCAAAAATAAACTAAAAAACCCAAAAAATATAAAAAACAACAAAGTACAAAAAGGAAACAAAAAAGAATAAGGAAATAAACCAATAAACAGAAAAAATTTTGAGTACTAAAATTCAAAATATTTTGTGTTTTTAACTGCTTCTATAAAGCTTTCCCTACTTTGAATTTTTATGTTTTCTCTTCCGAATAAAATACAATAATTTTTTTTATGTTTTTTCCTGTTTCTAGCTCGAATATGACATTTCAGTCCGTTGTTGAGTCCTTCTACAATATTTGTATGAACCCCTGTGACAGGGTCCTTGGATGTAAGTGAGTAGTTCACTGTCTTATGTTCTAGACTCAAATCGTTGCACGGTTGATTGTATGCTTTCCACATATCCCTATAAACGATTGTTCCAGGTAAAATGTGACGGGATAGAATATCTTTCATGGTTTTCGTGTCTCTGTTCTCCACTTCCACAAGAAAACATTTTTTTTTCTTCTGTTCTCTCTGTGCCAACAACAACCCATACCCCTTCGACGCGATGACCTTTATGGTACTTCCTCTTTCCTATTTTCGTCTCGTCCAATTCGAAGAAAATTATATCGCCACCAATAATCGTATCTGAGAAATCTACATTGTCGGCGAGAATTTGACGAATGAATCGAGTCCTTTCCATAACAGGGGCTGATGATAAAGCGGTTGCCTCAATTATTCCAACTACCTGAGTACCAATTAGGAATAAATAGCTGATCTGTAGTAGTTTGTTTATCCCTATTTTTGCTGTGTCAAGAAAAGTTCTTAAGAAGATGCTGTCTTGTTTGAGACATTTGCGATTAGGGCAGCGAAATAGTCTCCAATATTTTTCCAATATCATGTCTTTTTGGCATAGTGAGCATTTTTGATTCTCGGTCAGAATATTTTTTAACTACAAATATTCAACTGCAGAGTTTTAAGATGCAAACACTTCTAAGAGAGAATCCACGTGTTACACACACGCACACGCGATTTGGGTTTTTTATATTCTTTTGGTTTGGCTTCATTTTTTTGTACCATTTTCGTTCATTAATATATATAATCATGGCATTCGTTTCCGGGATATTCAAAAAAATTTTTCACACAATTTTTATAGCTACACATATATAATTACATTTAGTACAAAACCTTTATTTTAGATTTTATTACCTGGATCGCAGAGCTGCAACTTTCAAAAAATTACGGACACGCACATACGCGATTTTGGTTTTTCAATATTGAAACCCGTGAAATGAAAGTGGTCATTTCAAAATTTCCGTATCAGGGGTTGTTATCGAGACGAGAAGAAGTAAGAATTTCTTAAAATTCTTTCGAAAAAATTAAGGATGGTGTTGGTGCTATACTAAATTTTAGCCGTCGATGAAAGGTTAAATTTAGTCGCGAATGTGTTAAAATGTCATTCAGTAGTGTTTATAACGGCTAATCGTTTGAAAATATACGGAAAAAATAAAAATAATTGTTATTATAGATGTTCAAGATATTTTAGTAGATATTAAGCGAAACTCACAATATGAGATATTATAACAGAGAAAGGAGTTCGTAAATGTGAATATCAAATTTTCTCCCGTCCTATGATAACCCTGAGATATCAGAAAATGATTATATTAATACATTCCATTCTGATAAATCATCCTGGCTTAATTTATGTTCCAGCTATATCTATCGAGATCTTCTTTTATCTTCAAGTGAAAAATATGTCAAAGTCCCATTTAACATTCCGTCAAAAGGCAGTGTCGCTGAACCAGCCTGAACAATTGTGGGTCGATTGGGAGTTATCAGATCGAAGAATTTAAATCTCCTCTTCTCAACTTAAAAGTCAACAGACAACCGTTTTTTATATGCTATTGATTTGGAGATATAGGGTTTTTCGAGCTAATAAATAATCCTTACAAGCAGCAGAATAAAAGTTGCCATATATCAAAAAATACATGCATGGATGGGATATTAAGCCTTTCAATAGTCATCTGGTGAATTTTTAGCTCATTTAAAAATTTTTTAACATCAATAGTAACGCATAATTTTAGATTTATTTTTTTGTCGAATATCAAATAATATTTGAGAAATTAATAGAAAAATTGACAGCCAAGAATGACAATAGAATGCTGTCGTTCTTAATTTGGTTGTTTTCAGCGATTAAAAAATTCATTCCCCTCCCTATGTTTGGAATAACCTATCTACGAAAGGATTCTCCGATGACAATGTTGAAATCCTTCGGTATTTAACAAACAACAAAATTAAGAACGACAGCGTCCTAGTGTCATTCTTGACTATCAATTTTTCCATTGGTTTCTCAGATATTATTTGATGCTTGGCAACAATTAAATCTGAAGTTGTGAGTTGCGGCTGAACTTGAGAAAATTTAAATGAGCTAAAAATTAACCAGATGACTATTGAAAGGCTTAATATCACATCTTTGCAAGTATTTTTTGAATTGTGGCAACTTTTATTAAGTTCCTTGCAATGTTTTTTAAGTATGTCAAAAAACCCTATATTAACGATCAAATAAATCGAATAATTAGATGGGTCAAAAACGATTCGCTTGTATTAATGAGGCACAATACTCATACATTCATTGATTGAACACTCAAGTTAACACCACACCTATTTTATTAATGAGTGACCGTTATGATATAAGATCGCAGAACAAAATTTTACATCCTATGTTCATTCGTTTTTCTTATAGGGTTTCCCGATCAAATCCTTCAAATTTTTATAACTAAAATTTTAGCAATTTTGATCAGTGAAAAAATAAATTATACATATATTCGTTAATTTCCACTCCTAAATATCAAATACTGTTGTATTTTAGCATATTTCGGTAATAGCTACCACTATCAGAAGGTATAATTTCTATTGAGGGACCTTCGATTAAATAAAATAGATCGGTTTCTGATCTAGTGGACGTTTGTCACCAGCCACCCTTCATGGAACATTATCTTCGGTTGAATGAAGAACATTTTTATGTATACTTCAAGGAGGTTTTGAACGGTTCCTCTCCAGAGGAATACATTAATGTATTTTCATAGTGGACAACGTGAGGTTCCACAAAACCAATAGGGTCCAGACCATGCTGCAAGAGAATTGCTGCAGGTTAATATACCTTCCACCGTACTCGCCTTTCCTCAAACCGATTGAAAAGTTGTTCTCTAAATAGAAGAACATTGTAAAAACAGGGTCTCGCGATCAGAAAACGACCTATTTAATCAAGGGGCTCAAGAAAAAAGTACTTTTTCTAACTGTGATGGCTATTACCGCAATATGCTAAAAGATAACAGGTGTTAATTAGGAGAGGAAATTAAAGAACAGAATTTATTTTTTTAATGCAAAATATCGATAAAATTTGAGCTATAAAAACGTGACGAACTTGATCGGGAAACTATAATGTGAAAATGAATAGATTTATTGTGAGCATTTTTCAACAATTAATAATGATTATGGAATCTAACTGGATGCCCAAAATTATACCCACAGATTTTGTAAAAGCTTTAATATCTGCAGTCAGACAAGAGTTTGACTATTCTAAAAATTTAGGATGCTGTTTTTACTTTAACAATGACTACACCGAAAGTTAAAAGATATAACAGAATTCAAATTTAACAATTATTTGACAGCAAACCGAACCCAGAAATTATCCCCTCTCAAAAAATTCCTATAGCTATTGAATATCTAAAAAGTTTTTTAGTTCATGAAGAAGCAATAGATACGTTCTGGTAGTATTAAAAAATCCTGGTTAATACGTTTTCCTATTAATGCTTGGAACACCTTTGATATTTAATAATCAGATCTTACGAATTGAGCAAATAGTGCACTCGAGAGATATAATATATGAGTGGACGATTATTTGTTCACGTTCATCCTAGTCTATGTTCTTTTGCAGAAAGTATCCGATATTAATTCAAATTTTACAAAGAAAGATGCACCGAAATTTATCAGAATTCTGGTGTAACTATTTTTTCGTCAAATTTCATAAGCGAATAATGGTCCTTTTTGAATTCAATTCATTCTTAAACCAAGTTTATGATTCCGCGCAATGAAAAATAGTCTCTTTTTCTCTAAAAATGTATAGTACTGCATTGGTACGCCAACACGTAATAATCTTTAGCTTAATGATATACTTAAATAGTATACTTGAGATTCTTTATTGAATTTTGTGAATAATGGGAACATATCAGGGTTTGATCTTAATTTTTCTCGGCTATTTCCGACATTAATGATTAGATAGTAAATAATGAAATCAAAATGAGGAATTAAACAAATTCCAAATAGTTCGGTTTTCATCAGTTTATTTTTGCTATCTATATGGCATCTTTATTCATTGTCAGCGGTTGGTTATTGTTCAAACTTGCTCTTGACAAGCAAAATCGAGTTAAATTTTTCGTGTTATCTGAAAAACTTTCACATTCATTTTAGGTTGCAAGATTTAGTCCATCATGATGGGGTATCCATATAACGCTTCATGTCATATGTTGATCTCATGATAATATTGATCGTTTTTCTGAATATCTGGTCTTTTTAATGAAATTGAGATCTGGTTTATTATTTCAGAATCATGAAAAGACAATAAAAATTAACATTTCGATAATAGGTTCCATAAAATATTTATTCTTTATGCTATGAATATTATGGCGCCTTTATTGCAAAAAGTATGTTGACAAAATAATGCAAACGGTTCCTATTTTTCATTTCAAAAACATCGATTCAAAAAATTAAAAACTTTGTATTTGTAAAACTCGAGGAATGGTATTGGATTCGTTAAGGAATTCATTGTTATCTTCTTCGGATGTCTTAATGAAGAGAAACAGTAGTTTTCATACAGAAGATAGCAGGTAGATTTGAGCAAAGTCCAAAAATTCATACACCATTACGGAGTTTTACATTTAAAAATGTACAAATTGGAATGAAAAATGTATCTTGAAAAATTTAATAAATTAACTTATAAATTTATTAAATTATTTTTCATTCTCTTCCGTATCGTTTTCATTCATGTATCGTGGAAAAAAGTTTAAGGAAAAAACCACATTCTTAAGGATGGCTGAGGCTTACTCAAATCATACCAACATGTTTATTAAATCATAAAAATAATTCCGAACAATTATAAATCTATGAATGAATAGGACACAAGGATGAAATACAAAGTTGTTGATACATTATTAAATTAAATTTATTACATTTTGAAAAATGCAAATTTAATGGCAATCTATGCATTTTTAAATGAAAAAATAGGTATCAAGAATACCCTTTTTGTGTGATAGACAAAGTGCCTTTTAATCATTTATGCGGCGTCTTTAAGTTTATAGAACTTTGATGTAACCCACAATATTTTTGACTTCTTAATTACTGAGGCTCAGCGTGCTTGAGTCCATGTTCTAGAAATACACGAGCGGTAATGAATCAAGTATCCTAAGATTATTGGGTCTAATGGCTAAGGAGAGCGCACATTGTCTCTCATAAGAGCTGAACAAATCCGTTTCTATTTTTCGAAACTCTATTAAACATCTAAAAACATTTTTTACATTACAAAATTTTTAATATTTGCTTAGAGGGTTTTTAGTTAAAATTGGCGTTTTTGCATTTCAATTTGGCTAACAAAAAATTTAAGAAAAAATAAAATGAAAAAAATTGTGTTTAATTTTCTATTATTTCGTCATTTATAGATTTTCTAATATTAGTATTCACGTGGCGATACTAACCAATGCAGTCTTGTCATGATTTCACGCAATCAAAAAATTGTCCATCCCCAATAGACACCACATCGGTTATTAGAGTGCCAAACATATGCTGTAAGAATATATTTGTTTTTTGTGCAATAAACAGATACGGTGTGGTCTACAAATAAATAAAAACCAAACCTTATAACGAAAAAAGTTTTTTAAACTATATTGTAAACTTTTTTCGACATATCGAACAGAGAAATCTTACGAATATTCGGTACGTTGTCATCCTGAACAATATCAGATTCCATAAGGTCGCAGCAATCCTGTCTATTTTTAAGGCAAGGGAAATGAAAAATCATATTTACTACCATGTCCACCCTTCCTTAACTTAATAGAGAAGGTTTTTTAAGTGGAAGTACCATGTAAAGGCTTGTAAACCGAAAAACGAGTCAGAGTTATTCAACTATATGACGGATGGGCTAGCAACCATAAAAAGAGGAGGTTCGAATGGTTATTATTGCCACATGAAAACTAATATTAAAAGATCTACAATATCTTAATAAATGAAAATTTAACCATGTCCTATTTTTTCTCATTTTTGAATTTTATGTTTTCTTTCTAAATTTTTTCGTCCGCCGAATTGAATTTCAAACTCGTTAACTTAAACTAAAAACCTTGTATTTTTCGTGATAATTAAAACAGTTTGAGTGACATCATAGGCATATTTGGAGCATAATTGTGAATCAATGACTGTGAATGAAGAATTCAATCATGTATTTGAATCAAGAAATGCACATAATAAAATAAACTCTGGCAGGAATGTACCAAATCTAGAATAACACAAGAGTTATTTTAATTATCGATTGACTTTGTAAATGTCAAATACTATACCTTCCTATCGTTTTTTTTTAGAAATATAACACAAATATATGTTAAAACACGCTGCATATAACTGATTTTTAAAAATACTATGATATGCTCTCTAATTTCTTAAGAAAAATGTGTGAATTAGTTGAAGATATCAAAGCAATGTTCGTCCAGTTCAAAGAGTCAACACCTTGCCCCAATAGTTGAGAGGTGATCTCATTTTTATATATGGTGAGTTTAGATAAACGTCAGGAACCTAGTGGCTTCTCACAGACTCTCTTTTTATTTAAATCAAGCTAAACCCGGGCTAGTTTTACTGCCTCACTTGAGTAAGGGTAATATTTAACAGGTAAATTTATACCAAACCCGAAAAGATTAAATAGTATCAGTTTGTGTTCCGGTAAAAATTCAAACTGTTTGTTTGGTCTCACGTGGAATTTCCTATTTATGATATCTTATCCATTGTCAGATCTGAAGAACATCTCACACAGACAATGACTAATTTTCGAATTGGATACATTCTAAAAGATTCCAGCGATTAATGCAAAAATATCTCAGGCTCCTATAATGAATATCCAAGAAACAGAGAGCTTAAGAACTATATAACTGTTTCAAAGTTTCAAGAAACACCAGAAACCAAATATCCTAACATTAATAACGCAAATAAGTTTCGTTTCTAAGCAATTTTAGATCCGAGAGTTACCGAGAGCTCTACGTTCTCCGACTTCTCGGAATAATGCTGAAGCTTGGCTTATGTTCACTGAAATGGTATCAAGTTACACCATAAAAATTAAAGGCATGCGACTCACTACATTGGTAACACATCGCAGGAGTTTATTGCTAAATGAACCAATAATCCACAAACAATGTTGGAAAACAAAGAAAGGCTAAAATATCATTCAAGCAACTCTTAATATCGTACTAGTGAACGATTAATGTCAAGAGTCTGTAATGTCTGTACTGTTCAGCCAATGCGATGGATCCCTCAAGTTAACGTGGGAAAAATTTACCTCGATTTATATAATATTTGTTAACAGAGGATATAAAATTCACTGAAAAACATCTGTTAATGTACTTAAACGTTTCAGAGCTCCTCGTGCAAGAGTTAACCATGATATTGAACAACATCCTATCGAATCCTCATGGCACAACAGATGGGTCAATATTTTCCATATGCAATAGAACGGGATTGGAGAAAAAACAACTTTAAGGATATTTCAATGAGACTAGAAAATAATGAAACAAGGAAAGTCAAAGCGAGAGGTTGGGATAGCAAACTGTGTCAGTACATAATTTTTGAAACCCCTCCATTTTGTTCAAATTAGTCGATTTACGGAAACAATTTTTATAAAGCGTAAAATTTGC
>JWZT01005330.1:131881-149881 GCA_000827895.1 Thelohanellus kitauei
TCAAAACCCGGTAGCAAGTCGCCCCGCTTAACACAAATGGACAAATATTTAATGGCTTTTGACATGATTTTGCATAAAATGTTCTTAAACCACAATGAATTGAAATATTTTTAAAATGTTGCCAAATAATTCAAAAAACCATGTGTGAAAATTTATTGGATGACATGATTTTCTATAGAATGCTCTTAAACCGCGACGAATTGGAAAATTTAAAAGAATTATTACCTAAAATTAATTATAAACCCCTTAAGATTACTTTTCTGATTTCCGGTTCGAAATTATCCACCAGACGATCCATATAAGCAAAATACTCTGTTAAATATTTTCGCACGTGCGCTAGGGGAACGCTTGCTGCCTGAATACCAACATTTCTATTTAGTAACTATTCCGAAGTGCTTTTCATTTATTATATAGTTTTTACCTAACCAATTATTTTTGTTTACTTATTACCAAACAAACAATACCAATCAAAGTACATATGGAGAACTAAATGCACAACTCTTCGTAAGTCTACCCTGCATCGAATTTTGCTTACATCTTTCGCAAAAAAAAAATAAAAAAACACAGCTTGCAATGACAACAGGTTACAAATAAATCACAAAATGACTCAGCCAATAGAAAATAATTTATCGATTTTTACCTCAGTTGTTGTGTTGGGATTCAATGAAGCAGTGCCGATATATGATTTTTTAAATAATTTATATGAAGATGAAATTATGTTTAAGTTTTTATCAACCTTAAATCGGATCAAAGATGGACCTTTATAAGGCTCAAAGCGGGTGGAATATTGTGGAGAATTTTATGAATCTTTTGAGTTTTGGTCCCAAAAAAACGATTCAAACAATTATTTAAACAATGAAAATAATCAACAGGAATTAATCCAGATTGAAAAAATTTATAAACTATTTTAAAGCTTTTTACTCGTTCATTTTAAATTCAAATGATTTAAATGTTGAACATATACGACCATTTAGGCTAGATGAAATATTTACTACTTTAAAAGAACTGAAATACAAAATTTCAGAATATTTTACCAGAAATAGATGATTTTAATTACATTAAAAACTTTTTTTCGTTAACTTGGTTTTTTTCAGTTTTTCCAAATTCTCTTCCATCAAGTTTTTGAAAATTAAACAGGGTCAAACGTATTCAATATTCGATCATTAACATGGTTTTGTATATAGACACAAAATAGGAAATTGCGACATATTTCCCAAAGCCGAATCCTTATAGATCGAATGATAGTGTCTGGTTGAATATTTGATTCATAATAATTCATACTGAATCGATAACTATGGGATGACTCCAGATCGGTAACAGAGGCAGATTATTTTATTTGTCACAGGTTTGAAATGTAGTTTCGATTAATCGAGAATCTGAGAATAAGGCGATTAAGTATACTCAAATTTTAACTAAACCTTATTTTTTGAAAACAATCGTTCACTGCGATCCAGTAATATATCATTTTGCTCAATTGATAAGTGGATTAATGTAGCTGCGAATACTGATCCATGCTCTTGAAAATCAGTAAAATCGTCTCCAAGCCACATATGATAACCAATAAGACCATTGATTATTATTTTACCTTCCACGATCATAGCATCAAAGGTTTGAACTTGCATCAAGAATTTAAAAAAAGTAATTTTGTTTTACCAAAAATGTAAATATGAAATTTTAGAAAAAAAGGACCAAGATAAAGACGACTGTGATAAATGGAGGAGTAAGATTGAAAATACTAGTCTGGGAGATGAATATTATTGTGATCAACAAATTGGGACATGTTTGTAAAATCGATGGGGTGTGTTTACCAGAAAACTAGATACATAAACATAATATGTTGGGGCACATATTAAAAAGAGAGTGTGCGATATGAGAGGTTGATTGGCCTGGCGATTGTGGAATGTACTAAGTCTAAAAATGCGTATGAATCGAATGGGTTACAGCGAAAATTCAAAACTTTCATTCGTTAGCCAATAATTTCACTTAGAATACATTGTTGAGTTTTATGAGTCCCATGGTATCGACGGATAACAGAATTCATTCATCCAAATTCATCGATTAAATCAAGATCTAGGACTCGAACTTCCATTGTTAGTGACCAACGTAAAAGCCGATAATTGGATAATAATATTGAATCCTCATGCGCAAATGAAAGAATGTGGATAAGACGAAGAAGTTTTTTTCAAACAACATATTGAGGACCATCCAAGGGTACATCTTGTTTCGGGTAAAAAGGGTCACTATCCCGAAAACAGACGATTATCTCTAATCTCCCTGTGAAAATTTCAGAATAATTGATAACAGTACACGACGATTACGATAGCTTTCGTGTCATAATCCGACTCTTAATGAACACCGAGGACAAATCTGAAGCATTCAAATTTATACGGTCAAAAACTGCCTGGTCCGATCTACCATCAAGAATCAAGGCTGTATTTAGTGTCTAACCAGAATTTCAACAACGATGAAAAGAAATGGCAAGAATTTGTTACCAATTTCTGCAAATCTAACCAAGTTTCATACCGTTCGAGTTCTGGTAAATTAAGTCTAATATCAGTCAGTTTTTACGTATTGAAAGAGCAAACATATTACAACCAGATGATCCAGAATTCAAAATCTAATTTATTGGTAGACTTTTAATAATCCAGCTATACCCCTATCATTTGCAGATAAAAATTGTCAGATTGTTCAATATCACACCTTTTGTGTACTATACCGACATGCTGGTCGACCAATTCACCAAGGAAAAAAGCTATGACCTCATTCCCAATTTTACAGCCAACGATTGTTGGAATTTGTCATCAATATAGGCTTGCAGTTGTTAGGGATTGGTAGAAACCAGTACATTGATATTTCCAATGCGAATAAGTCAAAAATATTTGGGTCAAACGCGTGGGGAATACTCAAGAAGCCCTTCAAACAGCAGCTACCACAGTCTCCGAATGTTTGGAATAGCTGGGAGCCGTGGTGGATAGCTCGGGCAGGGTCAATCCTTGTATCTGACATAGAAGTATGGGAATTAACAATTTGAGAACTGTAGCGCCACTGAGCGTAATATTATTGATCAATTGATCGATAACAACGGGGTTGAATGTGGTTTACTTGATAAAGGCATCCTGAAAAGTTGTTTATCGTGGTTAGATAGGCTTATTTTCAAAGAATCTGATAATCTTGGAGGTTCCCGTGAACGAAGATGACCGTTTCGTTGTCCTTAAATTGGAGAGCTTTGTCATGAACAGAATACAGGGAGATTACATGGAATCACTTATGTATAAAATAATTGTAGCGATCGATGAAAATACTTCTCTCTCAGATGTATCTCCTTACTAATAAAGTTATCTGCACTTCTTGATGCTGATTTAGCAATCGTTAAACAAGCGATCTCAATATTTTGTAGATTGGGTCTAATATACAAGAAGAACCCTTTCTTTGATAAAGAAAAACTTCATGCCACATGGCTTGAACATGTAAATGCGAAAGAGTCTCAAAATCGTAATTCAAACGAAAAAAAAGACACGTTATCAAATTTTAACATAGTGAAATTAACCCACTATCTCAACAACCAGAAACAGCCGAAGTAACCCCATTCAGGATATCTGTGGAAGGTGACCAAGGCGACAAAAGTATTTACTATTGTTTGTGAATCGGTGAACCCTCATCTTTATTTTCGCTAGATCGGGTTATTTTCATTGATGGGTCAAAATTCAATTAATCAGGTTAAATCACATCGGTATCAAACTGCTTCATCTAATCCTGATCCATACACTTTCTCTGCCTGTCTATCACATAATATTAGTCTGTTTTTGTCGAATTAAACCTTAAAAATGACACTCAAGAAAATACACTAATCATCCTATGATACAATTCCTCGATAAACAGGTAGTAAATGGGTTTCGGAACTAATAGTTTGCTGTTGTGTACTTTTTGATTTATTCGTTCTGAAGACGTATAAACTAATCCTTGTTATAAAACTGGATGAAATTTCATGAATTGTCTTTGAGTTTTGTGTTGTTTTAGAGCACCAAAAGAGATTTCGTTTTTTCTGAATTCGGATAAACGTATTAGTATGTACTACTTCTGAATCCAATCCGAGATGGAGAAACTTAATTTTTGTGGCTGAAACCTTTGTTTTCACCAGAATCACGCGAAATAGAGTGATGTCTACTTAAAATATCTCGTTAATAGACTCTTCCCATTTATAATTCAATTTTTCAAACCATAATCGATCAGGTTCGAAAAGAATCGCATTTATATATGATTCAACATTGACTGCCATTTTGATGCTTGGGAACCTCTCGCAGGTCATGATTTATTAATTTTTAGGAACTTAAAACATACGCAATGACTATGTTTGAAATGGGCAAACTTACTCATGAAATGATGGATGATTTTATGGAAAAAATATCCCAGATTGCTGTTCAAAGTTGACTTTATGTGATTGTAGGCGAAGGAGAAGCCAAACATTATTATACGGCAGTGATGAATTTACTCAAAACCCTCAAATTTCTGAAGAAACGCACTCCGGCCATCGATGAATGGTACGACGAAAAAACACTTCAATCCCAAAACTCTATTGCTGTTGGTTGTCATTTTTCTTATTAGACATGATACACAGTGAAAGTCTCGTTAATCTGCCAAGAGTTGCCATGCTTAAGCACTTTAACAAAAAATACACGTTTGCATTTTTTTATTCAGAATACTCGTGTCGATGGCTCCCATTTCGAGTGCCACTTCACCGGTTTCTTGTTCAAGTCCTCCATTTTTCGGGCCCCCTATAGCTGAGTTCAACTCGCTTTGGTATCGACTTTATATTTACGAAACCGTGAAAGCAGGTCCTCCATCATTATTCGTGCCACGTGGAACAGTTTTAATCGTTTTGCCATCTATTTTCCAAAACTTCGAGAGTATTTACATGGCACAACCGAATCAACCCCCAACAATTATTCCGTGTAATCAAAGCATCCACCTGATCAACGACCTACTCAGACATTCTTGCATCTTTTTACAAGGTTTTTCACGTGATCGTGAGCTGGATCACAAATTAGTTCATATTCCTTTTCCGTTGGATTCTTTTGGTATTTTACTCTGTAACAGGAAACAAAAAAATCGACCAATTATTTTCTAAACTGACAACCGAGCATAATTTAAGCAAGGGGTTCGGTGTCCTCACTTTAATTAAGTTCGAAAAACAAAGATCATTGAAACGACAAAATACGCTATCAGAATACTCATATGACTTCGATGAAAGCAATAGTTCAGTTTATCAACCCCCGATTTCAGGTAATTTTGAAACATTCTTGAATCACTGATACGAAAACAGCGTTCTCCAAAACAAGTATCATGGACGAAAAAAAAACCTTGTTCGAAGATCCAAACAGACTCAACTCCGACACCAATCATGTTCATCGTTCTTCTAGATGACGAAATCTTTTTCACTCGATATGTTATAAAATGCAGGGTGAATCTCATTGCATCGAACTATGTACATATTTTCCAAGAACCACGACTGAATCATTAGAAGGGGCAGTTTAAATAACTACAAATTTTAACAGGAATCGATGCATGCGTTTGTACATTCCTGAGATAATAAATCGAATAATAATTATATCATGACCTTGGTGCTTGGCATTTGGCCATAAAAACATAATAATTGGATTTAGACCATTAGGTTTTCACGTGCCTGTTAAGCAGCGATAGTGATGACGGGTGTTTTCTAATTCCTTATTAAACGAATAGTGGTTGAGAAAACAAATAAATCTGACTCGGTATGTAAGTCTCATTTTTTTGAGCCATCCTTCAAAGTGGGGTGGTGTTATTTTTGCCACGAAATCCCTAGTTTTCGCAGGTTGAGTGTTAGCTAAATAATGATTAAAATTTTAAATAAATGAATTAATTTTTTTAATCTGATTTAAGGCCTTCCAGAAGGATATAGAAACATCGATCAATCGTTTTATTACGAAAGCACAGACGCCATCACTCAGGCTAATGCAAAGGAAACCATTTTGGACAACAAGTACGATTGGCTTCCATTTGAAATCGTTCACGGTATCCCACTTTTCAATGACACTCTTAACGACTGTATTTGCGAAAAGGTGCTTAATCATTAATTTTAGATATCAAATCTTAACTTATTTAGCCATCAAAAGTAAAAGGTTCCTCATATAAGCACACAGGAGTATATTTCGGAAAATCGGAAAATTATTTTAAAGCTGATGGATTTCATCATCAAGTATGGTGGCAAGCGATCTGAAACTATCCAAAAGGCAGTGACGGATCCTAAAAACAAAAGATACACATATTTACCGACAAAACCAGTGATGTTTTATAAAGGAAGCGTTTCAAATTGGTCCATACACTGTGAACTTTGATCCAATTTTAATTAGATTTATATTTTGATTCTTCGGCTATCAATCCGGGTATTTTATCCCATCCAAATATCACGACTGCCACCTAAAGATTCTTGTACATTTGAGCTATCCGTGTTTTGACTCCGAAAGTCCTTATCAGAAGTTTTGGATACACACACCTTTCTTATACTTTGATCTACTGTTTGAGGCAGTGATATTAAGACCCAATGGCTCTCCAAACTTTGGGCTCCATGACAATATTAGTTCTAATATACACTCTCAGGACTATCCAATATAAAGGTTTGGAAACTCACTTTCAGTTGTGATCCGCAAATCCACTCTTTTCCGATTACTCACCTTTTACTAATTACACCGTTCCTAACGCATAGCGACCATTTTGACAGCTGTGATGTCATTTGGGTTCCAATAGAATTACTCAATCGACCCAACACCACAACCAAGGATCAGGCCAACCACCTTTTATCATCTATAAATTATCACGAAGAATAAAGGCAAACCATTTCTTAGATTCGTCATACTTTTACCAATAGACAGCTAGAATAACATAGCCTGGCCAAGATTGAAAAAAAAAAACGTTTCAACTTTTGAGCTCTGATTGTTCGTCTCTTGCCGAACTTCAGAATTAAGCATTAACTCGAAAATCTGGTTCACGGGAAATGATTATTGAACTAGTTTAGTTACATAAGTGTGACTATGGCCCGATAAATAACTACAGTATAACGGAGTGTCTATGAAACCCTCGCGACAAACCATGCTGAGGCTGTGGTAAAAATGGAAAACTGCTAATCTACACTTTTGTCTTTAATATTGTCCTTATATCGTTTCAAAAGTTCATGCCGTGTTTTAAGGTCTTGAGGTGAAAATGTTTTCCCAAAATTGATTGTCCAATCTCCAAGTTGATATTTGTCACCAACTCTTGCCAATAACATCGTTCCGACTGAGGTACTTTCGATATTGTCCATACGGTACACCTTCAACTGGCACAATGTGCTGATGCATTGCAGTATGTAATCACAGTTTGAAACACCGCCATTTGCTCTATTCTAACTTTGTGATTCACCTAAAACTAGAAATTTCGGAAATAGTGTAATTAGATGCCATCTTTTTCCATAATCGGTAAAATCTAAGTGTTCAGAAAACCTACTCGAATACGATCGACTCCAACAAGTCCCTAGCACGAAGACGCAGTGCATTTCTATTACAAAAAATTGTACTCTTCTGAATTCGTAGGAAGATCATCAATTAATTTGGAGAGAATCTCTGGCTGATTGATGTCTAAACCCTCTAGATCATTCAAAATCGACCAGTCTTCAAAAAAGTCAGTATCTTGACACCCGTGTCACTGGAATTACCCTCGTAAATATAGCAAAATTTCTTTTTATCGGCCCATCCAACGACAGGATAACAATTGTCTGATTCATCCAAATTTTGTACGTTTTAAACTTGCATTAAATACGGGACCAGTTGTGATGTCGATAAATGTTCCGCTACCAAGTGTCAGTTTGGTATCTCCGCTCTCAATGCATCTACAACCCACAGAAGCAGCTTGTTGGTCTGCGATCTGAAAAAAAAGATCAGCTTACTAACGCAGTGATGTTTAACTCAAATCCAAAGTACTTTGAATTAACTACAGCAAGAATCTGACCACTATCAAACACATAAAGTACTGGGTCTTCACTATGCGCGGTAATATTGAGAAAGGAATCCCAAAATATAACAGTAGATCGTAGTTCCATGTGTTCTGTCATCAAAATCCAATACTGTTGATATATCGTACATTGAGGTAGTGGAGACACTTGAAAGGTCTGTTATATGGAACTTGCCACGGGTTAATTTCCAAACTATCCAGGTCTCCAAAGTTCCAAATAATGAGTTTTTAAGTTTTTCTTTGGAAATTTTCTTAATCAAAAGAAACTGAACCTCTTGTTCATAAATCAGCCAATAAAGACGAACGAGAACCTATATAAGAGCGCGAATACATGTATGGGCTTAAATTTGAAATCTTTCAGCAGCTGAAGTCGGCCAGGAGACCAAATAGTGTTAATAGCTCGGACAACTGTTTTAATTGACTTGTATGTTAGAGACCCACTTACTCGGATAAAGAGCGACCGGTTCAAATCTTCTGCGGTTTTCTTAGATCTCTTATCGTTCCAGCATATAATGTTGGAATATGGATTTCCTGTGACACTGAGGTAATAAACATTTCACCGATCCCACAGCAAAAAGCTGTTACGGTGAGTAGAAATACCAAGCGATAGAAGATTTGATTTAGTGATATTGTACTCTAAATAAAAAACTAAAAACCTGCAAATAGCTCCACCAACGCTTGAACTATTTGATCGAATAGTGACAAGGGATCAATTTCCATCTGGCCGAGAGATTCGGAAATCAAGGTAACCTATTAGAAAAAGGGATACAAAATGCTTTTTCGAGCCTACCAAGCTACCAGATTCTGTAAAGACCGAGGCTCGCAAATTGGTGGTCCCAATGTCGAGCACCGCGATATATTGACAATCCATATTAAAAATTATTGAGATTATCGAGTTGCTGCGAGCCAAAAATTTTCTAGGATTCACTATACGATTAGAACATAATTATTGGTGGATCGAAGTTGAATCGGCCTCGGGTATCGTGCTTATTTACGACAACCGGTCTCGTCTAGTCACTCAAAGGGCGTGCCCCTTAATCTTGAGATCGTTGCCATTACACGTGTCAAGATGGGATAATCCCGAGCACAAAGTTAAGCTCACGGATTTTGAACGCAATTTGTTGAAAAACAACTTTATGGACTCGATAAACAACGCATGAACAAGGATAAGGAGCGTTTAAGATCAAACAAGTTCAAAATAATCGATCTATATTCATTAAAGACGATTGCGTGAAGTGTCACGGTCAAAAAATTGACGAGTGTTTAGCGATAAACTTTTGATCTATTATAATTACCCCAAGTTTTTTGATATTATGACGCCGATAAAAAATTATGTTATAGTATGGCAAATCATCAATTCACATTTTAATTATGAATAACTGATTCAGATAATTATGACAGTCACCTGTGAAGTTATCTTAATTAGGTGTGTTGGGGTTTCTTGCATACGCGGGATTATTTAACAGCTACATAACACATCAATGCAGTCTCGATCAATTCAAACTGATTGCCGTAAATAATTTAAAACTATCCTTATCTTATGATTAACTTACTTTCTATTATCGCTATGGATCAAGAAAGATCCTTCAATTATCACGAGTATGATAAACCACGGGTCACATTGAGCACAAATATCACACCTTTTCTCAAACTTCACGTGACGGCTCACGAAATCAAGCGCTAAGAATCGTGGTTTAATGTGCATAACATGAGGGATATTGATTAGACTAGTCACTAGTCCTTCCTTTGCGCCATGACCCAGGTTTCGTGCCCAATTGAGAATAACAAAGTTGTCAGCTCGGTTTACACTTCCAATCCGTTTATGAGAATTTTCCATATCTATAACTCGATTGTTTCGATTTTTTCGTGTAAATATTTATTTATCTCGTTGGTCAATTGTGAAAAAAGTGCGAACAGTTAAAAAATTCAAACTGATAGACCCCGAGTTTTCTCGAAACATTGAATATCAGCCAACAATCTTCGTAAAAAACGGTCACGCTGAGAACGGCATACTACTGCGTTGTGTGGAATGAAAAGGAATTTATTAGAATGGCCCCGACGGTGCCTTTTCAAATATGGAAAATGTCGCGAGTTAAGCTTTGTTAGTGCTTTGTTTGTTGCGAGATAGGCTGCGCGTGCTCTGAATCTCAGAACTTTTCTCGGCTGAAAATACTGCTGAGTCATACAATTATTTAGATTTAAAAAAGCCTCAAAACAAGTATATTATGTGTAAAAATGATTTTATTGATATCAAACACATTAAAATGTTTTTTACTACGCTTGAGGCCAAGCATGCTGATTGTTGAGTGGATTTTGTGTAATCTTCTTTTAGCATTTTCCTGGATGCTGTGGCGTTTGTCGATTGCAAAATATCTTCAGCCCAAATAGTTATTCGAGTTGAAAATAACCTTTCATTTAGAGAATCGAAGCCTGATTCGACCGAGTTGTTTATAAGTATGCTGGTAGAAATATATTTAATAGTGAAATATTTTATTAAGTAGAAGTACTTCTTAAATGTTATAAACATGTTGCATTAATACAAAAATCAGAAAAGGAGCACATTGAATGGTCTTTAGAATCAGCACGTTTGCCCAACAAACGTTGCAAAGCGAAGGGTAAATTTACTGTATAAAATCCACCAAAAACATACTAACCATTATTCGAATGATTCTTGATAAAACAATTCGTTTGAACGTCATAAAATACGTTTGATCGATCGTTTTTATGTCACACCCCATACCATATCTACTTTCGTCGAAATATTGACCCATTGGAGAATTCGAATTTTACGAAGGGTGTTGTTTCGAAATCAGCAAAAAATCATCAGGAATGTTAAATCGCTCACCTTAATCAGTTCCAATCCACAAATTATGTTTAAACGGACTCATAGGTCATTTAAATTAGCATTTCTTCAATCTTTCCTAAATAATGGTCAATACATTTAATTATATAAATAGACAATTCAATTGTAAAGAGAACTTTTTCAGTTTATCTTACATTAATTATAACATTTACATACCAAATGCATATTTTTTAAATATTCGTACTATTTGAATGACACCTGCGGTATATTTGAATGATAAAAGATGTATTTCTAGAATTCATATCACATTTCTGCATTTAATATTTAAATAAAAGTATAAATATATTTAATTATCAAATTAACCACACATTAATAGTTAATGGAAAAATTAGACAATTTTTAAATAAAAATAGAATGTTACAAATTTTTTATCCTAAACCACCCACATCTCTTCCTGAACCGCATATATGAGATACAATAATTTTGTTTAAAAATGAGATCAAATAATCTTTCGTGTCATTTTATAAAGACTATTTAGACAATCTTGGGCCAACTAGGAGGCCTGTGACTGAAAATTATTGCAAATCTAAAAAATAGTGAATTATACCGGATTTGGCATTCAACGTTACGCAACTTATTAAAATTTGCAATTCACAAATCTTTCAAAGGTTTATCCAATCATTAACGGAAATACTGATAATGATTAAGAATTCACGATTCAAAATCATATGGATAATGTAAGATTCAACCATGCAAATCCCGACTTTAAGATGGTAACCAGATCATATACACTTCCTCGCAAGATAAAATCCCTTCCTTAACCCACGCGAGGAAGTTTTCTCAGATAAAATTTTTGGGAGGAAGAACCAACACACCAGGAAGTATAAACGATCTCATTCAAAGAACGAAAAATGGGTGTGTTTTAGTGTCTTCGCAAACATGAACAAATAATATTTGACAAAGTGGAAGTTTCCTAGAAGACTCCATATGTGAAAGAGACATCCACCGAGAGTAAAATAATATCATTAATTATATTTTTAAAGTGAACTTTTTGAATAAAAATCTTTAAAATTATATATATTTCGAATTTTAATAAGTTGAGCAACTTTGGCTGTGACCTTGAGAAACTTTGAATGTAAAACCGGGTACAAAAGAAGCCCCATGAATTCGATAAGGAAAGCATCACAACAGCTGGATATTATAAGGGAATCTCTTCGAATAATAGTTCATGGTGAGCTAAATTTATATCCCTACAAAATTCAAATGTAACAATCTTTGACTGATGTTGCAAAACAAAACAGACTACTGTTTTCTATCAATATGAACGATCGATTGACTAATCCCCAAATTAATATTAATAAAACTTTTTTCAGACGAAACCCATTTTTGCATTTATGGATATGTCAATAAACAGAATTGGAGAATATGGGGCTCTTAATCACCAAATGTAGGCATGGTAAGAAGTTTACATACAATTAAAGTAACTTTATGCGCAGGGTTATGTAATGAGTGCATGGTGGGACCCATTTTCATTGAAGGAACAGTTAAGGCGGAAAAATACATTAAAATCTTATAGGCTGAGTTCATACCTCAAATCGAAGAAAAATGACTTACGAATGCAATGTTTCTTATTCAAGATGGTGCAAGTCTTCACAGAATAAAGCGAGTGTTTGATTTTATAGAAGAGTATTTCGGCGAAAATTTAATTGCGCTAGATTGTAACAAAAAAATCGATGGGACATGACTGGCCCCCTTTTCAGCGGATCTTAACCCATGTAATGTCTTTCTGTAGGGTAATATGAAAGATAATTTGCAAACGCAACCCCAAAACTAAGGAAGATTTAAAGAGGGCTATTATTCAAGAATTTTCCGAAATTAGTTCAGAAATGATAAATAATGTCGTTTCCAAAACTTATCAGTGCAGTGCATCTTAGGTATATAATGGCAGTTAAGAGATCCCATATAGAATCAATTTTTTCAAGATTATCTGAAATATTTTATGTTCGTAGTTTTAATATTTCTTTTTAAAATTAGTAATGGTGAAAATAGCTAAATGGGCTTTTAACTGTGAGATAATGGCGTAGTTTTTAAGCACGCTCGCGCGTGTTTTTCAAAAGTTTTCTTCAATTTGCCAGTGCTGTATCAACAAAAGCTAATTTTTTATGTAATAAATGTTCTTATTAGGTGCGTTCCATATGATCTGAAAAAAATCAGAAAAATTCTGTCAAAGCTACAAAAATTCCATTTAAAAGCTAAATTACGACATTAATTTTGCACATTTCGACTCGTTTTTCATTGTAAATAATCTGTAGGTGTATCTAGTTTGTTCATGCAAAGCTTTAACGAATTTTATCAGCAAACAAAAATTTTATTTAAAGAACAAAATGTAGCGTTATTTTGGACCACCCTGTATATTGCGAATTTTCCAACGTATAATCAATTGTCTATTGGTACTCCTTTTATATATATATGCTGCGAGATGGTGTCTCAAAAGTCTTGCTATTTCGAGGCTCTGGATTAAACTTTAAATTTGCTGAGAAAAATTCGAGAGGAGGAATACGATAGTTTAAAACACAATGATGGAATTTGGGTATTTGGTGTATTTGAACATTAAACAACCAACATTTCCTGATCCCGCCAACATTTAGATGTTATTGTTCTCGATACCATAATTTAAGACATATTAAGACCTGGTACGATAGCTATGACAGAATGTGGGACATCTTACACTTCATCATCCTTCAACCACTTTCAACACCAAACAATAAATAACAGCTCCAATTTTGTTAACCCCAACTGGAGCTCACATATTGAATTAAGTGAACTTGTTTTCAGGTAGAAAGGAAATCGGCCGGTATTCCCGTAACGGCTGAAATTCATTATCTATATCTTGGAAACTAATTATGGAAGAAACTCTTGTGTCAAGAATGGGCTCATGTGATCGAGTAGTTTTTGAAAAGCTTATCATTTTATGTTTTGGTTTATTTGATTTTCGGCGTAAATTAGATTTGATGTTTGTTAATCTTTGTACATGTTTAAGGTATTACATTCCGTTGCATTAGGTTTTTGTTGATGGCATTTAGTTTGGAGTCGCTATTAACAAATATATTTGAGAGTGCAAAATAAATTCAATAAACTTTTAACATACAAGCGATCGTTATATTTGTTTGTGAATTTTCAAGTGTCTAATTTTGTTCCTTCATAGTCACAAATTCACGCAAGTAGAAAATTAACAAAATTGAGGCTTTTTCTACACGAACAAATCATATTAACGGGAATAAGTCGTCACAATTTAAAAAATTTACTAAACTGGGGCACGACAACATATCTCCCAAGTGAAGGAAATTTGCCTGTTGACAGTTCTAAAACGGATTATAATATCGACGATAAACCCGAATTCAAGGCACTTTATTCACACCAAACCTTCTGAAAATTTAAGAAAAAGCGGCGAAGTGATTTAATTAAATAAGTCTTGGTTACA
This sequence comes from Thelohanellus kitauei, assembly GCA_000827895.1. Lineage (NCBI taxonomy): Eukaryota > Metazoa > Cnidaria > Myxozoa > Bivalvulida > Myxobolidae > Thelohanellus > Thelohanellus kitauei. Next base: position 146,182 of record JWZT01005330.1, read on the forward strand.
AACCGTTTAGAATTGTCCGTATACACCAAAAAAGTGGAATTCAACTTCTTGTCTCATTAAGTGAATTTCTATCTCTTTGCTTCTTCATTAGATTAATATCAAAAAATGATTGCACGCTTTAGAAAATTGGCTGTTCAGGGTTGTATATCAACTCTAAAACCATTTTTCGTGAATTTGTAACGTCGTAGGAATTCTGGAATCAAACATTTTAAAGTTCCCGCACCAATATAACTGTCCCCTGTATGTTAAAAGTTTAGTAAATTTATTTTGCAAACTAAAAATATCTGTGAAAAACGAATCAAAACTAAATGCAACAGACTGTATATCAGTTATTCTCATAATATATGATGTCAATTTACTTTTTAATCCTATTTTTTTGATGACGCCCTTAAAAAACGAACTCAAAGTGGTGTTGGCCATTATCGAATTTAAAATGTTTTTCGAGATGTTGAAAAGAATAATTCGTCATAAAATATTCCAATCTAATAACGAGTTATGTAAAAATGTTCCAAACTAACAACTGAGAGGTTATTGAAACTTTTTCTTTGTTAACAGTGAAGTAAGCAAGCAAATTCACACCATTTAGAATAGTTTAAATAACACAACGATGCTCGTGAATGCAAAATCTAGATTCGATTGTATTCTGCCCAGCTTTACACTGATGAACCAGAAGTGACTTACGTGTTGTCAGCATTTTCGATGAATCAGATTTCATAATATAAAAACGTGCAGTATCTGGAAATCATCCTATATAGCGCTGCGGTGGAATGAAACGCTTAAAAAGCGCATAAAATTCACTCGTGCTCGTTAATCTTTAAATACGCAAATAATGGATGCAATTAAATTTTCAGCCATTTTTCATGTAAAACTGTTCTGTTTTTAGTTTAAGATATTAAAGATAAATTTATCGAATTGCCTAATATCCCTTTCACAATTATTATAATCAGATCTGGACATTTAAAAGTTTTTTATTATTTGTTTAATATAGTTTTTGGTTTTTTATGTTGATTTGTTACGCCTCCATATTTTGTTTTTTTGTACAATGTTTTGTATATGAATTTTCACTCTCCGATGAGTTTTAGTTCTTTTTTAGTTCATTCACTAAGAAGGTAAGAGCAATACTAATTTTCCTTGGTAAAATACGGCATGCGCATCATCCAAATCGTTAATACAGGGTTTTCATCCTAAAGCGCACATGAGGGATATACATATAATTTTTTGTTAAAATGAGATAAAATAGTAGTTCGTGTCAATTTATAGAATTTATTTGAATATTTTTTTATGTGCGCTTTTGGATGAACACTCTGTATTGTTTGCGATTTTAAAAACTTTACCCGCAAGTCAGAAAAGTGAATGAGGTATCATACTGTTTTAACGATATATTATCGTATTCCCTTTAGAAAAATGGCGTGCGTACCTGCAGATTTTTGGTGCTTTTTAGGCGTTTCAATCCTACTATCATATAGCATGAATACCGAGAGGGGTTTAACATTCGCAGCATAATTTTCGAGTTAAACTTAATTTTTTACTCTTAACTTTAGCTATTTCCAATTGAGAAAAAAAGAGTAATTGAAGAAACTCAAAATGGATTAAAATATTTACATTTGGTCACCAACTACCCAAAAGGTTAAATGGTGTCTTTGGAACATATCACACGGCAAAAAATTTTGAAGATAAAATTATTGAACAATAACCTCTCGGGATGAGATGATTGAAATGGTTTTGAAAACGGTTCAAACCCAAAGTTTACTTGACATAACTCAGTCATATCAGATATAAAACAGATCCAGAGATTCACAGATGCTTACCTTTGAAATATTGGGAAAACAGATCCTCAGATTATCGATGAACTAATAGACAATTGAAATTAATCCGTATACACATCTTGATGAGCTAAACGGAAAAAAAAAGAGACAATTATGGATGGATGTAAAATAACAAGAAACTAGTTTTTATGCTTGACTCTCAATCATTTTAGTTCCAAGACGCTTTTTTCTTTCCTCGAATATTGAAAGACGAACACCACCATTTCCAGGAAGCGAGACATACGGCTTATCCTCATCCCCAATTACAAAAACGTTCGAAAGCCGTGTTGCAAAAGTATTGTGTTCTTTATCAGTTAGGTGGACGATATCGAAAGAACCAGGATGTCTTTCCTTTTTAGTAATCACACCAACTCTTCCCTGGTTTCGTCCGGAGGTAACCATGGCAACATTACCAGACTCGAATTTGATAATTTTGTCAATTTTGCCAGTCTTTAAATCAAAAATCACAGTATCATTAGCCTTGATACTGGGATGAGGATACCGAATAGTTCTTCCATCGTGAGTCACAATGTAGGGAATGCTGTGCTGTCCAAGAGCAACTCTTTTGACACGACACAGTTTATAATGGGATTCATCGTTCGAAATACGATGGACGGTAAATCTACCCTTTGCATCATATAAGAGTCGGAAGTGCTCTTTAGTCTTGTCGATGCTGATCACGTCCATAAACCCAGATGGGTAAGTGATATCTGTCCTCACCTTGCCGTCCACTTTTATATTTCGCATTTTGACAATTTTTTAACTTCATCGTACGTCAGTGCATATTTTAAACGGTTTCTGAGGAATATAATCATCGGCAGACATTCCCTGAGTTTGTGCGGACCCTGCGACGGCCTTGGTGCCTGAATGTTAAAGAAATATTACATATTTGCCAGAAATCTTGTCAAGCATCCAATGTCTTGGAGCATTTAGGCGTTTCAAATGCTTTCTGGGTCCACGCACCATCTATTCTCGACCCTTGGTGATTATCGACTTTAAACGATTCTCGGCGACAATTTCTTCATCCATCCGAATTCCATATAAATTGAAAATTTATAAAATTAAACTGACCCACAATGACACTGGTCTTTAACAATATTAGCGCGCAGCTGCAAATCCTGGTAATATTTTTTTCGCTTGCGCAACCAGAAATAACGGCAGATAACTCGTTAAATAGCTTCTACCCAAACAGTTGCGTTATTTCAGGGGATCCTTATCTAACATACGAAATAGTTGGTATTGTCTGAGCTGGTGACAACTCTCGTGCGCATGTCCACTAAATGGCGGAGATTCAATTTTATAAACTAATTTTTAATCATAACGAATTAAAAGACTTCCTAGAGATGCACAACCTTATTTTATCTGAACGTGCCATCCAAGAACGTGGACTGTTGTGTAGAAATCCAAACTGTAGTGACCCTAGTAGAGGTTTCTTTTCTAGGCTACGTAAAAGAAAACTGGCTCAGAACAAGGTCTCAGAGTTACAAAACCAAGGTCAGGATATCAACTATCTGAATAGCTTTCAATGTAAAGCGTGCAAGACTTTTTTATCGCCTAGGACTAATGGATTTCTAACTTACTGCGATTCATTACGTAGATCAAACTGCAAGCTAGCTCAAGAAAAAGTGTTGCAAATGATTTTTCATTGGGTTTCCCAGCGTAGTGGGAGAGAGTCAAGTCAAGACATAGGCTTAGACAAAAATACCATTATGGATTGGTATAATTTTTGTAGGGTCGTCACCCAAAAAAGAAATATTATTGCCCACCAGAATCTTCTTGGAAATGGCGTTGGTCGTCTTTCCCTTAACGAGACTCCTCAAGTGGTCATTCAAATTGATGAATGTCTACTTAGAGGGAGACGTTTATATAACAGAGGAAGAGTTCTAACAGGGGAT